>CP135568.1:1024326-1300862 GCA_032401905.1 Swietenia macrophylla | reverse complement strand
AGCACCTTATAACGCAAGGAACAGGAACAGTCTTTCTGATACTCTACAGTCTATCCACTAACTGAACAGAGCTTGAGCAGCAAGATCTGACATCTTTTTGATTCTATTTCTCCTTTCGGAAATTATCTTTATATTTAGTAGAACACGGTGGCCACTGGCCAGAATATATTTACAACAACAGAACGAGTTCTCGACAGTTGTCAATGTAGTGAAAATCCCTGCATTAACTACTTCAATGCAGAAAATTTCACAGCATTGTCTACTGAAGAGTAAAAATGACAGATTTTGAGCACCCTGCTTCCTCCTGCCACAAAAAAGGCTTCCTTTTTTTCTTCATTTTCTGTAGTTCACTTAGAATTCATTCTAACTGTTAGTGAAAGTTTAGTGTCAACAAGTGATTCCCCCTGTTAAACCATCTCACAGTCAATCGGGTCAAACGAATTATTTGATTTAATCTGGAAATGAGGACTAATGTGATAATATTTTCAAAAGTCTGGTATTTAGTATCTTTTTAACAAACAACAGGGACTAAACAAAAAGATCCTTTAACGCCCTCTTCAATTCGCCGATGTCTCATTCTCCAAGTTATCAGGTCTTTACCATTTACAAACACTGCAAGGGGTGTGCATTGCGAGTCAACTAAAATTCTACAAGAACCATCGAATTCTTGTTTGGTATTCAAACTATTCTAAGCTACTGTGAGTTCTTTTATATATTTTCAGCTTCTTTAGTATTATGAATTCCTTTATGTGGGGTTTTCTGCAAAAGTAGCCAACCTGACAACCTGTTATCAAAAACTATATGCTAAATCTTGGTTGTATAAGGAATTAACTGGTCTTCAATTTGGCTATTTTTGGACAAAACCCTTTTGCACAAGTACAGTTTGGATAGAAAATTAGATATAGATGATTAGCTTTAGATTCTGTTTTTCTCACACTTCACTTTGTTTCTTGAAATACCAATTAAATTGTACAATTTCGTGGCAATTCAATAACACTTCTTTTCTGATATTCCTAATAAACAAAAGCATCACAAAAATCCGATTTGGTTGTGATTACATTGGCCGCTTTTGATATATCAAAAGCATGAAGAATTCGAAGTATTTTTAGTGGTGAAGTAGAGATGGAAGTGAAGGGAGAGAAGTATGCAGCTGATATCTCATCCATAAGAGAAGCGCATAAACGCATCAACCCGTACATTCACAAAACTCCAGTTTTGTTCTCAGAATCTCTAAATGCTATGTCTGGAAGGAGCCTATTCTTCAAATGTGAATGTTTTCAGAAGGGGTGAGAAAATTTTAATCACTTAATCCTCAAGCTTTAGCTAGTTCTTTAATTCCTTTTGTACTAAAATTTAGGAATTTCTTTTACTGATTTAACAGCGGAGCCTTCAAATTCAGAGGTGCCTCCAATGCAGTTCTTTCACTTGATTATGATCAGGCAGCTAAAGGGGTTGTAACTCACAGCAGGTTTTTCCTGAGCTTACCAGCATTTTGTGGTTAATGCTAGTTTCAGCTGTTTGAATATCCCCTGATCTTATTGTTCAAAACTAGTGGTAACCATGCTGCGGCTCTGGCTTTGGCTGCAAAATTACGTGGGATCCCAGCATATATAGTTATACCAAAAAATGCTCCAAAATGCAAAGTTGAGAATGTCATGCATTACGGTGGTCAGGTTATTTGGAGTGAGGCCACAATTCAGTCAAGGGAGGGTGTTGCATCCAAGGTGTTGCAAGAAACTGGTGCAGTTCTTGTACATCCATATAATGATGAGCGCATAATAAGGTAATATAACGACTCTCACTATATTAATTTTGTATAGATGTCTAAACCTTCTGTGTCTTTGAATAAAATGACACGTCTTCATGCTGTAGCAATCAATATTCATGAGTTTTATGTTCGATGTCCATCTGACTTTCCTAACCATGGTATGTTTATGTATGTTAGTTACAGCATTTGTTTTATCTAGTTCCATCATTTCATTGTTTTCTCTTTTCTGCATATCAATTTTTTTTTTTTTTTTGGCTTTCTTGTTGGCTGAATTGTATGGAGTACATCCAAGAAAGTAAACACTGATGCTTGCAATTGTTGACATTTTGCTCTACAAAAGCAGTTTAGAAGTTGAGATCAATTTTTGACTTTTCACTATTAGCAACAGAACTGACATCTTCTTGAGGAATTGTCTGTTATCTCGAGAATAACATAATATAATACCAACTCATTGTGGTATACCAATGGCTCTTGTCTCTTGATATAAGCACTTAATATGGAGTCCACTTGTATTGCTCTTTTTTTTTTTTTTTTCCTTGACTGGCATTTCCATAATTTGTGAGCATAAATTATATGTAGGAGCAACCTACAACTTTTACCTTGAATTTCAATGGGTTATGATGTTTGAGGGTTATTTTTTTTTACAACTTTTTGCAGTGGGCAGGGTACCATATCATTGGAGTTTCTGGAGCAAGTCCCTCAGCTCGACACTATGATAGTTCCCATTAGTGGTTTGTTCAACGACATTTTAATGTCAATTCATATTTTGGTCCTGCATCGTTTTTGTTTTTGTTCTTTTTGTTGAAGCCTAGTAAAATTATTTTGAAAAAATTGATTGCAGGAGGTGGTTTAATATCTGGGGTGGCATTGGCTGCCAAGTCCATCAACCCTGCCATTCGAATTTTGGCTGCTGAACCCATTGGAGCTAATGATGCAGCTCAATCAAAAGCAGCTGGTAGGATTATTACATTGCCTGAAACAAACACTGTCGCAGATGGGCTCAGAGCTTTTCTTGGGGCTCTTACCTGGTAAAGATGATTTCTTGATCACTAATTGATACATGAAGGTGCATATGTAGATTGTCATTTTTTTTTTCTTGCACACTGAAGTGTAAAATTTGTATCCACATTTGTCCTTTTCATTCTTTTGTTCATGCATGAGAGGCTGAAAGAAATGCACAATTGCATTGCAGTTCCTTTCCTTGGCCATGTTTACCTTTATCTATCAGTCAATCCTAGTTCATGGAATTAATTTCCATCATATGCCCTCTCTACCTTATGGTGCAGGCCCGTTGTACGAGATCTCGTTGATGATGTTATTACTGTGGAAGATAAGGAGATAATAGAAGCCATGAGACTCTGTTATGAGATTCTGAAGGTTGCAGTAGAACCTAGTGGAGCCATAGGCCTTGCCGCTATTTTATCAGACAGTTTTGGAAAGAATCCTGCTTGGGAAGACTGTAAAAACGTAGGAATTGTACTTTCAGGCGGTAATGTTGATTTAGGTGTGCTTTGGGATTCATTCAAACAGTGAGTGTCAAATGCTTCGTACGCAAGATATTTTCCTTTGGCAATGAAGATTACATTTTTTTTAATAATGAAAACAAATTTCTATTGACAACTTTTGCCAGATTCATGTATGCATTCTCTGGTGTTTACCATGATGTCTTACTGTTTCCTAAGATGTACGAACCGGTTGTAAGACAAAGTTTATGCAAATTCTTTGTTGGCAATGTTGCTAATTTGGTGAGATGCCTATGCTTAAAATTATGAGAGATGTTACTCTGTTACTAATTTTTTCAAGGGAAATTAGTAGTGGGCACCAGATATTGTATCTAATACTATAATGTGGGGAAAATATAAAGAGATCAACATAGGCAACATATACTGTTTGCAATGGATCACTGACACAAGAAAAGTTTAACATTCAAACCTGTACTCTCTTAATTGTGGAGACAACAGAATCTTTAAGATAAGATGCACACCTGGAAACACACAATGGGACACTGAATCAACACAACTCCGCACTAGGAAACGAAAGGAGAAAAGTACTAATCACAACAAGAACCAGCAAAATCGAAGCAAATTCCTCCATGTCCTACAAGCAAACCAACGCAGATTTAATTCCTTCTTCAAGCCCCATCCTGATATCCTTCCTCATCCACATACTCGCTTTCCTCGTCTGCAGTAGCATCCTGGTATTGCTGATATTCTGAAACCAAATCATTCATGTTACTCTCAGCCTCCGTAAACTCCATCTCATCCATTCCCTCACCAGTATACCAATGCAAGAAAGCCTTCCTGCGGAACATGGCAGTAAACTGCTCACTGACCCTCCTGAACATTTCTTGGATTGATGTAGAGTTTCCAATAAATGTGGAAGCCATCTTCAAGCCCGTGGGAGGGATGTCACAAACAGTGGATTTGACATTGTTGGGAATCCATTCAACAAAGTAGGATGAGTTCTTGTTTTGCACATTGATCATTTGTTCATCAACCTGTTTAGTGCTCATCTTGCCACGGAACATAGCTGATGCTGTAAGGTATCTGCCATGGCGAGGATCAGCAGCACACATCATGTTCTTGGCATCCCACATCTGCTGGGTGAGTTCAGGGACAGTGAGGGCCCTGTATTGCTGGGAACCACGGGAAGTGAGAGGTGCAAAGCCAACCATGAAGAAGTGAAGCCTTGGGAATGGGATAAGGTTTACTGCAAGTTTGCGAAGGTCTGAGTTGAGCTGACCAGGGAAGCGAAGGCAGCAGGTGACACCACTCATAGTAGCTGAAATCAGGTGGTTCAAATCTCCAACTGATCATAAAAAGACATTTAATTAGCTCTCATAAATAGTGGAGGCACTGAACATGCACTTCAACTGCATTTGCATCAAAGAGATCTACATGTGACCCAAATCATAATAAAATACAGGTCCCAAACTTCTAATCCATGCAAAGTAATCTAATTTATTTGTTCTTTAGACAAAAAGCTGTTGGAACTGAGATCCATGTGAAACTACAAATGCAGAGAATCTGGATTTCATGTTGCTCAAGCTATCTGGCCAGAGCACAGAGAAAAGCGATTACACACAGAAGTTTTAGGACTCTCAAGCTTGTGCCTAGAAACATGCTCAACTATGATGGATCTTATAGATATGACATACGAAGAATCAGATCCAAAGCTCTGGGCTATTAATTTCTGAAAATTACACTCAACTATAAGACAAACAATTAAAAAATTTTTTCATCAGAATCTCATTTCGTTGCTAAGAAAATTCAACAAAAAAGAATAGACCCTGAAGTTTCCTCTCAACTAAGGCACAGTCATTCCTTTAATTTTGATACATTTATCTTTTGCAGAATAGGATTCAAATAATCTCATAATCCTATCCGTTCCCAACCAGCAAAGAAAGTAGAACTTACAGCTGGGGGTGGTGAGCTTGAGAGTGCGGAAGCAGATATCGTAGAGAGCTTCATTATCAAGAACCATACACTCATCTGCATTTTCCACAAGCTGGTGAACTGAGAGAGTCGCATTATACGGCTCAACCACCGTGTCAGATACCTTAGGAGACGGAAACACTGAGAAGGTGAGCATCATCCGGTCCGGATACTCCTCCCTTATCTTTGATATTAACAGAGTTCCCATTCCAGACCCTGTTCCTCCGCCCATCGAATGGCAGACCTGAAACCCTGTAAAAAAAAAAAAAAACACACAGTAGGATTTCACAGAAAGAATGAAATTCAATTCCTGAAGACAATCCTGCAACCACAAACCAGCCAGAAAATAAAGAAAATTACCTTGCAAGCAATCACAGTTCTCAGCTTCTTTCCTGACAACATCAAGCACAGAATCAATCAACTCTGCACCCTCTGTATAATGTCCTTTCGCCCAGTTATTCCCAGCCCCACTTTGTCCGAAAACAAAATTATCAGGCCTAAATATCTGGCCGTACGGCCCGGACCTAACACTGTCCATTGTACCAGGCTCTAAATCCATCAAAACAGCCCGAGGCACGAACCTTCCGCAGCTGGCTTCATTATAGTAAACATTCACCCGCTCAAGCTGCAGTTCATTCTGGCCCTGGTACCGCCCTGTCGAGTCTATGCCATGTTCTGCACACACAACTTCCCAGAACTTGGCTCCTATCTGGTTCCCGCATTGCCCACCTTGGATATGGAGGATTTCTCTCATTTTCTCGCCGGGTTTCTGTTGGGTTCTTAGGAAAATGAGGGAAAGTATAGGCAGAAAGCATGGCGAGTGAAGAGATTATATAATGGAGAAGATTGAAACTTGTTTTCTACTCTAGATGATCTAGTTGAGAGAGGTAGATCCCACTGAGAGTGGAAAGAATAACCAAAGCTGCTAAATTTACAGCTAGAAATGCAGTTGCAGAGAGTTCATCATGTGAGTACAGAAGTATCAATCACAAGAAATCTTGGAAACTAAGCAAACTACCATGTACCCACCATTTTTGTTTCATTGAGCTAACTATTTTGTGGATATTTTAAAGTATGTAATAGAATAGTTTAATAAAAGCTTTACTGAATTTGTTCCAAAAATATAATAGTTCTAATATATTAGTAGTGTTAATGATGGTCAAAATCTAATCAAATACAAAGCCTTTGGGCTAAACTTATAGAAGCTGTGATGATGATGGGTTAGTGATAAAGATAATCTTCATAATTATGAAGTCTTTTAAGTAGGTAATCTAATCCCAATCTGCTCTCTCTTCGTGATAGGGATTTTAATCATTTCATCTATCAAGCAACTGAATGCCCCTTGTGATTTGGTCAATGGTAGCAATGTTTTATAACTTTATTATTAGAAAACCAAAGAGTAATTCCTCCCTTAATTTTGTCCTCCAAATTCTCTACCCTCCTACTATTTTGGGTTCCTTCCAATTTCCACCTCTCATAGGCCCAAAAGACAAGGATCTCGTTTCTCTTTTTTAATTCCATATTTTCATTTTGTTTCTCTTGCCCCTATTCCCATCTCCTTTCACTATTCACAAATCCTTCTCTCATTGGTGGCAAAATGGTATGTTCTCTGTTTATCTCTCTGCATCTCCATTGTTAGTTGTAAATTAAAAAAAAAAAAAAGATTACATGGTAATATTTAGTCCAGTTAGTTGTTTCGACCAATCTTGTTTGCATTAACATGTCATGTATATTTCATAAACTTGTCTGTTTCTGTAAGAACATATGATTCGGGAAACATGTCTGTTTATCTTTGTTCAATATGTTCGATTTCCTGGATTTAAACCCAGAAAAATTGAGCTGGATTTGCATTTTGGCTTTTGTCCCGTTGTTGCCAAGACAATGGAGCCCTTTTATGTTGTAAATTAATGACTGTTTTGGTACAACTATCAGGCAAATTCCTCATCCGGAATGGCTGTGAATGACGAGTGCAAGCTGAAGTTCTTGGAACTCAAAGCAAAGAGGAGTTACCGATTCATCGTATTCAGAATAGAAGAGAAGATTCAACAAGTGACAGTCGAAAAGCTGGGAGAACCAAACGAAAGCTACGAGGATTTCACTGCCAGTTTGCCGGCTAATGAGTGCCGTTACGCCGTCTACGATTTTGATTTCACCACAGAAGAGAACTGCCAAAAGAGCAAGATCTTCTTCATTGCATGGTAATTACTTTCTTCCCAAATGGGTCACCTGAAGAAAATGTAAAACTTATTGGGTTTCAATGATGGGATTGCAGGTCTCCGGATACGTCGAGGATCAGGAGTAAAATGCTGTATGCTAGTTCAAAAGACAGATTCAGGAGAGAACTGGATGGGGTTCAAGTTGAGTTGCAAGCTACTGATCCAAGCGAGATGAGCTTGGACATTGTCAAATCTCGCGCTCTCTGATTTAATCCTTTGGGGGCCCTAATTTCCTTTTTATTTTTTAATTTCTAAAAATCATTTTCATGCACGCATGGCTCGATCGACCGATCGATCTGGATTTCACAAGAAGAACTAGAAGAAGGGTTGTTGTTGATCACCCTTCTTTTACGTGCCAAAATTTATTCTTGTAGCCCTGGTTACCTTACCTTTATTTAACATTGAACTTCAATCTTCATTAACATCTACTCACCGTAAATGTTGTTTCTTCGGACATCATCGGACAAATTCATCTGTTTGTGATCCACCACCAATTCTCCACGTACGACGGCTATTCATAAAATTACTAAAAATTTATTTAAAATGTTTAAGAAAAAAAAACTAATTTATTTTATTAAAAATTTATTAAAAAATTTTAAAAGAAAAAAAATATTAATTTACTTAATTTTTTAATAAAAATAAATATTTTATAAAAAATGTAATTATAAATAATATTTTTATTTTAATTTATCGTCATGAGTGTTGTTAGAAATTAAAAATTTTATTATAAAATATTAATTGATTTGACGGGAATGTGGTAATTGGGTTACTGCCATTGAGTATTTAGGGTCCAACGAAAACGACATCGTCTATTTTAACGAACATGCATATCTAAAAAGACGAGACTGTTATTCAAATTTCTCGTTTCGTCGACCAGTTCCAAAACGACATCGTAGCCCCGGTTATTTCCCTTCCATTCAGAAAACTCTGTAGGGTTTGAGAACATCGCATTCTTCTTCGTCTCTTTCACACTCTCAGCCTAGCCATGGATTCGACCCTCAGACTCCAGCGCAAGCTGGAGCAACATAGTCAAAGCACAACCAGCACAAAACGCCGAAACGCAGAACAAACCTGCGCCCGCAACCGAGTTATTTGCTCAAAGATGCGAGTCTACAGAGGGGATAGCTATTGCCGTGGTTGACGCCAATGCAATCATCCAAGGAGGTCACAATCTTGCTAATTTCGCCGATAAATTGGTTACTGTTTCAGAAGTTCTAGTCGAAATTCGAGATCCCGTTTCCCGCCATCTTCTTATCTTCATTCCGTCCTCTATTGATTCCATGGAGCCTTCTCCAGACTCCCTCAATAAAGGAAAATACCCAGTTATTTATTTATCTTTATTTTCTCATGCGAAATGTTTTCTGGAGAAACAAACAGAATTAAGAAGTTTAATTTTGATTTTAGTGTTGGTTGATTTTATTTTGCTTTAATATTCAGTCAAAGAATTAAAAATCCTCTGTTTTTTGAAATTGTCATTGAAGAATTTTTTGTGTAGTCATGTTTAGAAGCTCTGGTTTTTAATTTATTTATTTACCATTTGGTTTTTGTTTGATGTTCAATTATTAAAAATTATTTTTTTGGCGGGTTGACGGTTATAAACTTTGCACGGGCAATGGGTGACTTACAGACTCTTTCTGATGTCGATCTCAAACTTATTGCACTGACCTACACATTGGTGGCTCAGATGCATGGAACTAAGCATCTCAAGGATGCACCTCCCCCTGTCCATACAGTGAATGTGAAGAGATTGCCCGAGAAGGATATGCCTGGTTGGTTTACTAATGTTCCTAATTTAGATGAGTGGGAAGCATTAGATGCTGACACCGGCCACAAATTAAATTCCAACTCAAGAATCCTTCCCTTGAGAGACTTGAATCTGAACATCTTACCTGCTGATGACCATTCTGAAAACGATTATGTCGAAACTCAAGGTAAAGCTGATTCTGAAAATCAAGAGGATGGTGAACACGGATTGACTAGACCTAGGAGATATCTACCAAAGAAGGAGGTAAACATTGAAGGCAAGAAGATGGTGGCAGATGGAATTGATGCATCTCAAGGGCAATTTGATGATGATGCCAGTGATTGGATGCCAGCTGTCAGCCGAAGTACTGATAGAAGGTTTCTTTGGGGAAAATCTAGGCGTGAATATTATGAGGCATTATCTGAGAAAGATATTCAGCAAGAGAGGACGAGGGATGGGGATAGCAACAATTTTGAGGACTCTGTTAAACAAGACCAGCAGTTGCATCCAGGCTCTGAAGAAGCACATGCTATAAATGGGATTTCTGAGGAGAGTGAGATAACTGAGAAGAACAGCAGCAAAGAAGTATCCTCAATTTTACAGCAAATGAGGCTTGAAGAAGATTCATTGAAAGCTCTCCAGGAAGGAAAATAAGCGGGCATTTCTTCTACTACACTTGATTCTAAAGTTTCTCCAGTGGTGGAATCAACACCTGACGTCAATACAAATATGAATGCTGAGGGAGATGAAGTTGATAATATCAATGAAGATTTTAGATCAATTGGAGATCTCAAGCCAAAACAATGACAGTGTTGATGCATCATATGTGGACGACGAAAGCAGTGAACAGAGTTGGATGTTGAGGTCCTTATCCGAATCCAGTGTCGCCTGTGTAACTGGTGACCATGCAATGCAAAATGTTCTTCTCCAGATGGGTTTACGCCTAATTGCACCTGGAGGAATGCAGATCCGCCAGCTGCATGGGTACATAGTTTATGCATATTTTCATGCTCGTTACTAATGATTATATATTCAATTATATTCTTCATCAAGACTTTTTACGTGAGCTTTTGTTGCTTTATGATATATCAGAATTAGACATGATGAATCGATCAAAACATATCTTATTGTGTAGGCTTCAAATGAATGCATGAGAGTTGTGGTCTGCAGACTAACATTTTTTCTTTCTTCTTTTTTCCCCTTTCCCCTAGCTATGTTATCTTATCTTTAATCATGAAAAAATGTCATGTGTGTCTATGCTTATGTCTGAGACGGTGGTATCCCCAGGTGGATACTGAAATGTCATGCCTGCTTTACTGTCACTGCTGAAATTGGGAGGATTTTCTGTCCGAAGTACACTGCCAAAATCCTTACAACATTCTTCGGTTTGATGCTTTTCGATATCATTTCTTTTAAAGCATTTCACACATATTTGGCTTGACATTTGGCTGTGTACAGTTTTCACTACCTATGCCCCAAGGTGGAAGGGATGCCATTGCAAAGAACCTCATTTTACAAGAAGATCAGCTTCCACAAAAGTACCTTTACCCTAAGACAAAGAAGAAAGCTAATAAACAGGTAAATCTTTTTTTTTTCTTTATTGTGATTAATTTTGTTTTGAAGAACCTCTGGATTTGTGGTGTTTAAATTCTCAGCAAATTAAGTTTTCATGTTAAAATGAACGTGACACTGATCTGTACTTCATTATCCAGGGAGATGTTGACATCTTCAGTTCTGATGACATCTTCACCCATCATACTGATAAGAAAGCTCCTCTTCAGCTTCCCATAAGAAAGGCACTAGCAGTTTTCAGTGGAAGGAGGAATCTCAATGACAATCATTACTCCCGTTCTAAACATTAGTTTCTTTTACTTCTAAATTTTTGTTTTTACTTTTTGAAGATATATTGTGTTATCTAATGGTTACATGCTCAGTACTAAGCAGTTGAAGATGAATCGAGTATCCATTGAGATTTAATGGTTTGTCCGAACTGCAACTACATATAATTTTTTGGAGAGTTCAGTACAATTTTGAATTGGTTATTATGTGATGTTTTTGTTATGACTGTAAAACAAACCAGTGGAAGGAAATGCCTATCATTGATTGTTGTTGCCTGCTTGCCCAGGATGGCTCGTAAGGTAACACTTGGTCTTTGAAAGCCGAAGAACAAGTGTCAATTGATATAATTGGGAGAGAGGAACATGTGTGAAATGGTTGGGAGGAGTCATTGCTTCAATGTTCATGTTACACCAAGCACAAACAACTTCTTTAGAATGCAAAACCATGGCTATTATATAATTACAATAATATTCAACAGCGAACCAAGTTCATTATGAATATAAATCAGCAATCACATTTCATGAGAGAACGTTTCTGGTTGCTCCAAAATAAAAAACATCACAAGGGAACATAACCAGAGCAAGAAAATAAATTAATACACTTCAGCAAGAACTAAATTTACTATTTTGTGATTTCAGGACTTAGATGATCATCCCTTGGTATACAGTGAGTAGACTTTGTAGTGCACGAAGCTCTGTGTTGCTTTTAGCATGCGGCATTTACAAGAACGGTAAGAAATTGAAGGTAGAGTAAGAATTAAAGAAAAGAGAGAAACAACGTGAGTAATACAATCTTGTGTATCTATCTAATATACTGTGTGCTAGCTTCTACTCAATCATGATGAAAGTGCAAGCTCGGCCCATGCCAAAGAAGACGCCTTCAGCTCAACTGATATGGATGTATCAATTCTGCTCTCCAACATTGTGCATAATTCCTGCATGGATGGCCGCTTGCTGGCGTCTGCATGGACACACAAGTTTACCACTTCGCAGATTACATCAAGGTCATCATAACTGAAATGTTTCAACTCGGGATCCACTACATATGACATTACTTCTGGCAATTCAAGATAGTCCTTAGCCTGCAGCATATAGAAGATTTTTGCGCATAATTAGGATGAGCACCCACAGTTCATCTCCACGGCACCACACCCACCCCCCCCAAAGATCTCCCAGAAAGGAAAAAAAAACACATGAAATTCAGAAGGTTTCATACCCAATCTACTAAGTTCCCTCTGTCCTTGCAGTAAGTGGGTCTCCCACTGATTATTTCCAGTAGAAGTACACCAAAAGCATAAATGTTGCCATGTACATCCAAATGGCGTGCTTCAAGAGAGTTTGGAAGTACACAGATGACACCTTGGTTGCCAATAGAGCCTGAGTTCTTCTCTGCTCTCGCAAGAAATGTCTTCCAACTTTCAAAATCAACCAACTGCAACAGAAATCAAAAGATGTTCTTAAAACCCATGTTTATGCAGTTAAAAGAAATGTTGTTTTCTAGCATTTGGTAGATTCTTTTGGTGTGGATAAGCCAAACCCCAGTTCAAACATTTGATTTGATCATGCAGAAAGTACAAGCATTATTATACTTGACTGTAAGAGAATTGATTAAGAAAAGACCTACCTTAGGGGAAAAATCTTCAGTTAGATATACAGCATTAGAGTTCAACTCTGATATAGTAAATGGTGGGTCAAGTTCCGTATGAAGATACTTGAGTCCATGTGCAATGCCCATAACAATTTTCATACGCCGTGTCCAAGACAGTTGGCATCCTTCTCCATCTGCAGCCACATTGACTGCTCAGGTTTGATCCAATGAAACATCATTGATAAACTAATTTTAAACGAATAATATTGACTTACAATGCAGGTGCTCATAGAGTGTCCCATTTGATGCATATTCGAAAACCAACATTCTTGTAAATGGAGAACTCTCTCTACAATAGCCTAGTAACTTTCCAGCATTCTCATGATTTAATCTTGCCAAGTGCGCCACCTGAATGGCAATACAACTGAAAAATTTTAGCGCTTGATTGTTCTAAGTTTATAAACTTTTTACACTACAGCAGGTTTCTGGTATTCCTATACAGAAACTTTACACAAAAATTTCCAGCACTTAAAGATGAGTATTTTACCTCTCGCTGGAAATAGAGCTCAAGATAGCTTGTCCAGTGCTCTTCTTTAATGCAGAGAGATATCACAGCAATCTCAGGCCCACCTTTGATGGTGCCCTTGTAGACCAAACTGTCTGGTGAAGAGCCAATAATGTTGCTGAAGTCTTCACAGGCTACTTCCAGCTCTTGTCTGCTGAATCTCACCACATCGTTCAAGATCTCAGAATCTGTATAACAACCCCAACCATATTAACTAACATATCAGAATTATAAACTACTGAATTTGCTTTGATGCAGAGATATTTATTGCCACGTAAGAGGCCCAACCTACGTATATTGCCAAGTGATCCTTCTCACTTGCCGATTTCTTCCTAGGGATTATAATAGAGGGTTTGCCATTGCATCTCCGAAGTGCGGTGACAACAGCAATAAAAAAGAGAAAACCAACCAGAGTGCCAGTCACTATTTCAAGAGTCAAAAGCCAGGCAGGTCTTGACGTTGATTGATGCTTGGATACTTCTTCAGCAGGTCGGTGCTTAGGACTGAATCCTGGATGGGTCCTAGCAGGAGGAGTTCCAACTACAAAAGTAACTTTATTAATGAATGTTGAGTGCCTAGTCATGTTAAATACCAGAATTAGAAACTTCAACTGGGCAACTGGTTGATATTTCATCAAGATATCAACTAGGCCCAGCAGGAAATGAGTGAAACATACCACACGATGTAATTGGACGCTGTTTGGGGTCCTTGTTCTGGAGGCAATTCCCCTGAAAGCTCGCACTGCATGATTTAAATTGAGAAAAGGTAAGCTTACAGAAAAACAGAAAGCACCATCACAAACATGCAGAAACAATACCTTGGAAGATACTCCAAGCACTTAGGTATACTTCCAACAAAGAAGTTGTAGGATAAATCTGCCACTTTTAACTGAGACAAGTGACATAAGCCAGTTAAGTTTGCACTTGAGGCATACCTGAATGAGAAATACATTAAAAGAAAAAGAAATTAGAATATCAAGGACATCCAATAAAGGCTTAGTAAGATGTTATTTTGCATACAAGGATGAGATGCAGATTTCTAGAGCTTCAAGCTACGACATTTTTAACTCAAGTAATTGCAATCACGATGACATGTATTCAACTTATAAAGCTATAATGTGAAATTTTATCATTGGCAACTTACCACTTCCTGATATTAATTTCAAGCTTACATCCAATATCTAAATGGTCGAATTTGCATTTAGAGGAAGGGATTCAGATTGACAAATATGGCATAATTCTGCCCACCAATAAGCCAAACACAACAAGCACATCCCTGACAGTTCAAAACCTGCTTGTAAGCGATTAGCTAACATAGCTCATGTTTTCCATTGATCAGTTTATCTACTAATCTCAGTGAGAATTTAGTCAAATAATTCCAATTCAAGAATCATCTACTTACATTCTGTGTATTTTATCCGTATAACCCGAACTGCCGCCAGCAGGAACAGCCCCTTGAAGCTTATTCCTATCCAGATGAAGCTCCTTAAGATTATTCAAATTACCAAACTCAGCAGGCAGCCTCCCAGTCAACCCATTTGACTGTAGGTTTCTGCAACAGAATCAAATTGACCAAGTAAGAAAACCATGGAAAGGCAGGCATAGAATCCAGTTCCTTTAGAACAAATACTCAATTTCATTTACATTTTCACCAAACTAGTCAAATTCCCAAGCTCTGGAGGAATTGGACCCGTTATTTGATTCATCCCCAAATCCAAGACCTGTAGGTGTTTCAACAAGCCCAATTCTTTAGGTATTATCCCAATCAGGTTGTTACAATGCAGAATTCTACAAAACAGAAAGCGGCACTTGGTATTAAACTTCAATCATCATTAGAAAGCGTAATACTTCAGCTTGTGGGATAAAATGGCAAGAACAAAAATAAGTAAAAGCTTACAGCGCTTGCAAGTGAGTGATTATACCCAATTCTGGCGCAAGAAATCCCTTTAGAGATGATCCAGAGATATTTCTAAAAAACAAAATCCCAGTACAACCGGTGAGGCACGATTCTTCCAAACAGGTATTTAATCAAACCTTATGTATGTAATTAATGAAATCCAATTAAAGAGGATCATAATTTAACTGAATGTGAAATAAATCATATCTTACATCTTTATAACGTGGTCTCTAGCTGCAGAACAAGCTACGCCATTCCAATCACAAGGATCTGCATCCAGGGCATTCCAATTGGACAAAAACATATGCGGGTCTTCAAATATAGCTTCCTTAAATGTTGTGAGAGCCCAAACTGAGGAAAATGCACAATTTCCAGTTAGTAAAAAAGTAAGTTCTGACAAGTCTCTGAACAAATCGCCTGCAACAACTTAAGTTCCCAGAAAAGAAAATTGCACTTCTCAGTGATTTCAAAACTGCGACTAAACTCGGTAATATATTATTAATAATGCACTTCGTTAGGCTAATAGTTTGACCAATATAATTTCCTATCTTTGGCCGTTTCTCAGTAACTAAACAAATAAACACTCAAAAGAATAAAGATCCGAAGCAAGAAAGCAACATCACAAACGAAACATACCTTCATTTGTAGAAAAAGCGTTACAGCTTACAAAAAGAACTCCAGAAACAAGAAGCAGAAGCTCAAGTGATGAATACGATCTCATTTTCAGTTCAAGGATACTGCACTGTTTACCATCAAAAACACTTCAAGAAACCACGAGACTCAAAGCAAGAACTCATTGAGGAAAACCCAAAAAAGAAATGAAAAAAAAAGAATCAAATGAGTTGGATAAAAGGTTTCTGAAGAAAAAGAACCTACACACTAAAGTTGAAGACTTTGATAATATAATGTACTAAGACGCGGGGTCTGGTTTATGAACACTGAACCAAGTAGAAAAGCAAAACGTTAACATAAGATGAGATAGAAACTTTAACACGGTATTTGTGAGCTTAAATCCAAGATTTGGCAACTACCCAAGAAAACAAATCACTTGAAAGAGTAACCAACAGTAGAGATACATCAACATAAAAGACAAGTAGATGTGAGAGAAACTTGAATTCAAAGAGACGTTTTGTTAATGGTTAAAGGGGGGATCTTGTCCAGCGAAACAAAGAAGTGTCAAACCAGAAGAACTCAAAGAGAATGAATGTCCCGCTGTTTCGCATTATGAGTTTAGCAATTTTAGTTTTATGGCGGTTTTTGGATTAATTTTGGCTTCTTCCCTCGATTAGTGGTGTTTTACGAGTTGTACGGCACTCTTACTGCTAATGATTGCTTCTAACAGAGTGGCTTAGGGTCAATCCCGTGAGATGATAAAATAAGATCTCGAATGTTTTCGTAAGGTCTGATTCTGTACAGCGTAGGTGCTGTCATGGATGATGGACCGTAGAGATCGTGTGGCTGCGATATGTAGATCAAAATAAAAGAATTATCACACCGATTATTATAAATAATTATTCATAATTTTTTATTATAAGTACTCTGTATTATCTAACTAGCAAGATAATGACAATAGAATGTAATTAAATTTTTAATTAATTTACAAAGCAGAATTTATTAGCGAATGCGTTAAGGAGCGAGCCAATGGCCGCCCGGTGTTTCCGCCGGTAATCATACGCCGTTGCCGTACCCCACCCCCACTGAATCATTATTAGAACACGATAACAACATGTATCGTCAAAATATCACGCGATAAATTCCATTCTTACCAAATCTAGTTTGCAATTAGATTAACAGCTGTCATTAAATTATTAAATCACATAAGAGTTGCATTGACCAATTTGGCCCCTACCAAATTTCTACTTGCGTTACTTGGTTAAAGTAACAGTATGACCAAGACCTTTGAATGCTTTTACGGCGTCGTTTACCGGCTAGAGTAAAAGCACTTCCTTTGAAAAGGCCCCAAAAGCTGTAAAATTTCCTCTCTCGAGTTCAAGATTTACAGTTGTTCCTCCGTGAAACGTCGAATTGTTATCATATGATGTGATGTGATGCATCAAATCAAGCACATAATCCAACGGTTTAGAACGTACAAGTACAACCAAGTCTTTGTATTTATATATCTAATTGAAGCAATGTAATAATAATGATCAGAGGAAGGACCAAAAATATTGCATGACCAAAGGTACAACTATGGGCCTAGGTAAGTTATGGAATATAATATGGTATAAATGCATATGATTAAAGACACTGGTTATTAGATAATGAGAGGTGGCAAGAAGACATAAAGATTGTTTAAGCATGAAGGTTCCTTCCAGACAAATGCTTCCAAGCAAAAGGCAGTGAGTTGGAGTATTCTTAAAGGAAGAAGGAGCCTCGCTATTTCCAGCATTCTGCTGTAATCAGAAACGGCCAATCCCACGTGGAGATTGAACGCGAGCCAGAAATCAAGTGTAGATGATACTGAGATTGGCTAAGGCCCTATTTACATTGATGTTCATGTCTTCCTCGCACTTAGCAGTGAACACTCTTCTTGTGCTTGCTTTGATGGGGATCCGCTGTCAAAATCAAAGGGAGCTAAAGAGCAAGAATTCTCATCGTTTGTTGCAAGCATTTAAACATTAATTGCCCTCCGAAATTTGGTGAAATTTAGACGGCACAGGCATAGTGTAGCAACGTGGCTGCTCATATACCCTCAACCATGTCGAGAATTACACGACAATTTAGCTCCCAAATTGCTTAAATCTCCATGGATATCATGTTTCTAAGTTACAGCAATCGACGTCTATATTTGTTCATGATGCTGATGATCAATAATTGTGAGTGTTAGCAAAGGAATTAACATTCAACCTCACAACTAACAAAGACTTGGAGCCGACCTAACTTTCTGTCCGGAACTTTTTGTTGTGTTTAAGATATTGTATTACTTCCATTTTAGACCGGTTCAAGTTTTATTTAACAATTAATCAATCACCTAATCTATTTGTCTCATTCATATTTTGACAAAGAATGCCAGATTAATTCATTTACATTATTTGCATGGGGCAGATACGAGCAATATAAAACCTGATAACAAGAATACCAGATGGTCTACAGAAAACAATACACAACTACACGTACAGCATCGTATTATAAACTTTTTCCCGATGAGTGTGTGTGTGTGTGTGAACACTCGTGTACCTAGTATGTTACAGTCGTGTGCATGCAGTGTTTCCAAGCTCCCTGTGACTGCAGCTCCGAAATCATATTAGCGACCGTGGATATGGACCATTTTCATTCACTGTGTCTCCCAAAAGAAACCAATATATCAAGCAAGACAAATCCTGTGATTCGCCCATTTGACAAAGCTCATTCATTAAAACTGTGTGGGCGATGAGACAATGATGAGTCACACGCACGTCTTGCCGGTGGTCCAATATGCTGCAATGCATCCATGCGGAGTGGGTGACACCATTTCAGTAGTATTTTGGTTGAAATTATAGTCAAGGACAAAGCTTCAAAGACCCTTGTTATAGAGTATTACTTTCTTGGGCCTAATCTTCTTTGGGATTATACGATTGGACTTGATGTAGCTCATGGTCCTCGTATCTCTATTTCCTTTGTAAGCTCATTCATAGCTCATAGAATACTTGCAAGCCTTGAGTTCTGTAAATTCTATGTTGTTGATGGTCATTTGTTCAACGTGAAGACAGCTTGTTTAAGTAACTGTGCCTTTTTGGTTCTTGATTTTGCCATTTTATCATATTGCTGCTGCTAAAACTGAGAAATGGATGCATTGAGTAAATATTGTTATTGAAAGACAGAACATGGCACATTTTGGAGCTTAGTTTTTTGAGCAAACGCATTCATGAGATCGCCCCTATAATAAGACTTTATTTGAATTAAATTTAAAGTTCAGAAGGGCAAGAAGAATGAATTGCATGCGAGCTATAGTAATTATGCCTAAAATGGATAAGCTTTTATCAGTTTCTTGTTGGAGAAATTTTCTTCCCTCTACGGGCTAATTAATTGTCTCATTCAATCCATTAGCTCAGCTTTCCTTTCTGCAGGAATGATTTTACAGGATAGAACCCATGTTAAATAGTTTCTCTTCACACTATGTCAGGGTGTTTGGAGGACTAAAACTAGTGGCTGCTTTATGAGTTCATTTGATAAACTATTGGCTGTTTTCTCGTAACAAGCAATATTAAAACTAAATTTATTTTAATTTTAATATTTTAGTCAAGTACCTATGCGCATATCGAATACATTCATAAAAAATTCATAAATCTCAAAATAAAATAGGATAGACATGCAAAAAATTTTATTACAACAAGAATATTATAAAATTAGACGAAAGAAAATACAATACAATCTCCCGTTGAATAATAAAGAATCATTTTTAAATTTTACAAAAATAAGTGCTACACATATTATTAAACATGTTTTTAGAGAGAAAGAAATATCATAACCTCCAACATTATGCTCATCATGGTAGATGATGTTATTCTCTTAATCCTTAGGACTTAGTTTTCATTTGTACAATTGCTTAATGAAACTTTCCCAGTATCTATTCTCCCTATTCTGCGCTTGTTTCATTGCATTGAGCTTTCTCCTTTACAAACACCCCATGATTTTTATCATGAACCGCTTCTCCAACCTATTTGCCGTGCAAGGCATGGTCTCTGAGCATACCTCCAGAGCTCCCTTGGGTACTATTGGCTTGAATTTAAAAAGCTTACCACACTCATTCAACAGATGAAACATATAATCATGTGAATAATCCATTTTCAATTCTTCTCGAATGAAGTTGCTGGCTGCTCTTCTAATTTATTGTGCCTATCAAGTTCACATATAGCGCATCATAATTATATGCTTTCTAGTTTTGAGGCTTTTTTTGTTTATGTCTGTTGCCCCAGTCTACAGCAAACTCAATGGATTTGCACTTATCATCATCCATTATTGGCCAGTAGTGTTGCACAGGTTGCAGATATCTTACGAAGAAATCGTCGTAATGGGGATTTACAAGCAATGCCATAGAGTCACAGACTGGTCTGTTAGTTTCTATTCTCCATACTGGTCTAGAAAGCTAAATTGTCTGTGGTTGGTCGCATGTCCTTAGTGTAGGACCCTATGATTATCAAGCAAGCTACCATTCCAGCATCACACCTCTACCCAATGTGTCCTATCATGGTAGCTAAAATCCGAGTCAATTTTTTATGGTAGGACCATATGTACGCATAAGCCACGCCCAGCAAGCATGCATCCACCATTTTCAAACGTGCTAACAGTAAAAGAACAAGACTAAGAAGAAGAAGTCATCACCATCCCCAGAAGGACAAAAAACCACATAGTGGTGGCGATGGGTGCAGCGTACATTGTCCTTTTATATTCTTATAATTCGACAGTCTGAGAGGACATTTATCCAATAATGGCAATCATTATGTTGGTGTCACTTGGAATGTACTTAAAGCTACATGAAAATTTATCATAAATATAATTAGATAGCTTTTAGACACAATGAACAAACACCCATCGAATCCTAAGCTCATATTAAGCCCCTTACGATCATTGCTTTCAATTGATTCTCTTTACTTCCTTTTGCTCATTTCCAATTACAATGGCACAGGTAAATGAACATTCAAATCACTCTCTCTGTTTACGATATAAGGAAGGTGCTCTGATTTTTCTCTAATTCCATGCATGATCAAGCTTGTCGCAGAAGATGATAGTCAAGATTATGACAATGAACGATGAAAAGAGGAAGCAGAAAGCCATTGAAGCTGTTGCCGACATTTATGGTACAAAGAAGCTATTCACCAGCTTATAGCTTACAATTTTCCTTTTTCAAATACAGGATTATCACGTATTATTCTATTCTATTCTATTTTAATAAATTGCTTCCGGGGTTTCATTATATATAACAGGAGTAGATTCAATTGCTGCCGATCTAAAGGATCGGAAGCTGACTGTTGTTGGAGATAGGGACACAGTCACTATAGCAAAAAAAAAACTGAAGAAAATAGGAAGAATGGAAATAGTATCGGTTGGCCCAGCTAAAGAAGAAAAGAAAGATGAGAAGAAATGACAGAATCTATTGGCTTAGGTGACCACCTTCGAATTTGTATCTTAAGCATTACTGTTATGCATGACTTTTGTGCATGATATAATGCTGGATTGCTTATTATGTGCCTGTTTGGTTTTGAGTGAGTTCTATTGTGTCCAACAGTGCCGTGCTGGAGACTTGAGCAACGATTTCAAGAGAAAGATTGCGGTTCATTCGATATTAATAAATGAAATTTTTTAATTTATTAATTAAATTATTATATTATATAAATTATATGAACGTAATAAATTATTATTTTTTATTTCAATTTCAATTACAGTTTAAACTTCTGTAACAATTGCTTTATAATCTTAAGGTTGGACAGCCATCAAATGAAATACCTGAAGGTAATTCTCTACGTTAAATACATGTATATCTGTGCAGAAGAGAACTTTCGTAATATTTACCAACTGGGCATGGGACATGGGAAATCAAAAACAATGCAAGATTTAACTGTATACGACGCCGTTTCTAGATTTTCGCGCGAAAGAGTAATAACACGAATATTCAACGGACACGTCATCGGACATGTTTGCAAATTTCTACATATTTTTGGACCTCAAATCACCAAAACTACCCCCACGTTCAGCTAATTCACTCGTGGAGCGGCGGGGTAAATGCGTAAAAGTAAGTGCAACACGATGCGCACGATTAGATAAATATAAAATGGCTCCTCGCAGAGCCATTGAGCCGTTGGTTGTCGCTCAGTCTGTGTTTCTTTGGACTGGCGGAAACGAGACGAACGAGAGACACAGAGAAAGCAAAACCCTAGAAATCTATGAGAATGTCTGCAACTGGAGTTGGTGATCTTGGGGACGACAACATGGCCACGGATCATTCTGCTACATTAACTTCAAACCCGAGGAACAGGTATATTATTGTTGGATAACGTCTAGTTGCTCATGATCTTCACTAGTTTTAGTTGTTTGATTTGTATTTTTCGTTAATGAGTGTGATTTTCTTTTTGATATATTATTTTGTTGGAAATGGTAGTGGACACATAAATGTATGTGTGTTTTATTTTATTTTATTTTGGTTCAAGAAATAAATAAATTTTCTCTGATTTATTTGTAGTCAAGTAAAATATTTGCTGAAATGACTTGAATCTATTGGTATGTCTTGATTTTGTCTTTGGGTTGAAATCGGTTGACCAATTCGGCATAATTAATATACGTGTTGAAGCCGGGTTGACATGAGATTAATTGTGTTATATCGACTGTTCGTAGCTATACTTTGCTTTTACAATTAAATCCCCCAGTGCCATTTGAAAGCTTAATGGGTGATTCATGCAAAGTGCAGAATTTTATAGAGGAACCTTGTGACTTGTATATTTGAAAATGCTTCAGGGATGTATTTGGTGATTGTTAATTCTTACATTTTCGATTTGTAAACTTGTAACAGTGAGCCTTGGAATTGGCAAAGACAGGAATATTGTCTACAGAAAGATTCTGATTGTGGTGAGTTCATGCAACTGTTCTCTATTTACATGTAAGCCAATATATGTCAAAAAAAACTAGTGATTCAGGCCAAACAAGGAATGAATAATAAGAAAGAAAGTGGTGATGTCTGAGCATGTGTTTTTTTTTTTTCCTGCAGACATGTCTGGATCCCAATGGAATAGAGTGACTCTGAATGAGGAAGATCTTTCCTACATGCTCGATGATGAAACAACCCCTGTTAAGGCATGTGGGGATTTGGCTTACCATGCTACTCACTCTGGTAGGGATTCGTTTGCCAAGTTCTTTACTTTCACAGTTATTACCTTTGTTGAGAGATTAAGTTGTTGGACAATGTTTGACAGGTAATATAATAAAGGAACCAAAAGAACATAGGGAGACTTCTTCACAAGTGAAGAGGCGACGGATGTTACAATTCGACACTCAAGTAGTAGATTCTTCCCTTTGCAGTGATGAGACACCTTCTGCATTCCTAAAATCAAATGTCAGTGCGGGACTACACTTCTCTTTGTGATAATTCCTTATTGACATCACGCCTTGTTTGCTATGGAGTTGTTTTAAATTTGACATGGGTTAAATGCTACATGTATAATCTAGATTGTGAAAATAAGAAAGCATCCATTAACACTGAAATTTAAATATTTTGTTCATACTAGTTTTGACTAATCTTGCAATTGAAAGATGAGACCACAGGATAGTGTTTATGATTGAAACTTTATGTGATATATTTATGATGGTTGTAAAATTATACGATGGTAACCTATATAGAAAATATGAATAAAATTTTAAAAAAATTTGACATCAATTATAAAATATAAAATTGTTTATTCCCTTTTCCACGCCAGATCTTATTCTTTTTTTTTCCCCCAAGAACTTGGTGCATCTCTATCCTGTTCTGCATTGATGATAGGGAACAACTACAAATTGCTTGCCATGTCAGCGGTTTATAGTTATCTGATCTGATTCCGATACACAAATAGCGCATCACTTGTGCTATTAACGTGCCCATACTTATGTTCTTCACTCTTGTGTTTAGGAGAGGGAGGACTTTGTCCAAGATGTTTTGCCCAAAGCATCACAGTGGATTACTGACTTTTCAGGTTTTCATCTTGCAAGATCTATTATGATACAGTCATGAACTTGAATGTTGGGTTTTCTAATCATAATGTAACATATGTTAGCAGGTGTATCTGCCTCCAGTTGTGATGGCCTAGATCAGTCATTTGATGGGTGGATTGCTGAATGCCTCAATGACCCTGAGATGAATTTTAATTCTGATGACATGTATGTTTGGTTGGACTATAGCTTTTTAGTTTGGCTGCTGTTCCACTATAATCTGATTCCTTTTTCTTGTGAGATTCAGGAACTTCTCTGGGGCATCTGATTTACAAATTGATATTTCAGGTACATGACGTCTCTTTCAATATTTAGTGTTATTTATCATATTTCATGTGCACACATGCGTTTGCTCCCCCCATCTTTCTTTTGGCCTCTCCTTCTTGTTGAGTTTACCAAAGTGGTTCACCATTGTAGAGTTCAGCAATTCATCACCTGCATATGATGCTAATGTGGCTCAACAGCATGTTACTAGAACTCCTCGAAATGTTGTTTTTAAAGGTATGTCACTTCTTTGCTTGTCATATTCATAAATTAGTATCTGCCATCATTCCTGCTAGTCTTCTTTTTGTTCTTTGTTAACCCCCCCCCCCCCCCCCTCTCTCTCTCTCTCTCTCTCTCTCACACACACACACACAAAAACGAAGTGTAAGTCACAGAACAGAAAAGAGTGAGTCACACAAGCGCACACACATATTTTTATTGTTGTCTTTATGATCACCATCTTCCATATACCCTCAACATTTGTAGGGACATAAGAAGTTTGTCTGGGATGATTGTGGATTTTCAATATAAGATAACGTCAAAGGACTGCCTAACTCTTTTTTCCTGCTCACTTTAGGTACAAAGTCCTTCATAAGAACCCCAACTAAGTTAGCTTCTTCAGTTGCCTATCCGTTTGCCTTCATCAAGCCATGTGGAGTCCATGGAGACGTTACTCTGAAGGAGATAAACAAGCGGATCCACACCCCACCTTCAAAGTTAAAGCAAAATATTGAAGATCCCTCTGCTTACCCGACTTCTGCTTTTTCCGGGAAGCCTGTTGTTGGTAAAACTAAAATTCGCACCGAAGGAGGAAAAGGCAGCATCACGATAACGAGAACAAAAGGTTGAGTAGACAAGTGTCTACAAACTTGCCTTTTTGCAGCCTTTTTTTTTTTCTCGCCCCATAATGTTCTGGATTGAGGGGTATGTGTAGTATTCCAGGGCCATCTAACACAGAAGTTCATATTGTTTTTTTCCACCCTTTCGGCATTGTTTATGATTGTTCATAAATCATAGTAAAACTGTTTATGCATCTGAGTGTTATTTTAGGTGTCAAATAGCTGTGGTTCATGTGACCTTGACTTTAAATATTAATGTAAGCATTATGTCTATTCAATCTGACTATTTTTCTTCTTACTTAAGGTAAGGAGATTCCTATGAGCTGATTCAGAGATTGACCAAATTTGGTTAAATTTCAAGGTTTTTGTAGTGGAGTTATATATCGACATTGCCTATTTTCCAAACAAGAATTACATCTATAATCACCATTGACCTTTGCAGACCAATTTAAAACTTCCATTATCAGAAACAAAATGGGTCATTGTACTCCACTAAACACAAACAATGTGCATTCACTCAAAATCATTGATATCTATCTATGAATAATACAGCATTCTAATATGCATAGAAATCTTAACAATACGCCCAAGATTCAAAGTTTACAAGAATTCTGACGATGGTTAAACTTTTTTTTTTTTAAAAAAAAGATATTATTGCATAAAGGCTTACTCTGACAATCAAACTTCATGAACTTGGGTTTTATCATTTCTGTTCGTCCCCCTTTGCCTCTTTCTTGTCATCCTTTTTCTCCTCATTCTTTTCTTCCTTTGCTGGGCCGACGGACACTATTTCAATCTTTCCAATTTTCTTCAGTTTTTTGGCAATAGCAACCGCATCCATCTCCCCGATAATAGTCAGCTTATGTTCCTTTAGATCAGCTGCAATCGAATCTACACCTGTTACATAATTATAACCCCATAAGCCCTTCAGTAGTAGAAGAGAATAATAAGCAGAAAATTATAGTCCTGTCATACCATAAATGTCAGCGGCAGCTTCAAGGGCTTTCTGCTTTGTCTTTTCATCATTCATTGTCATGATCTTCATTACCACCTTCTGCAAAAACATAGGAAAACAGAAGGTTACAAACAACCAAACGTAAACGAAATTACGTCATGAATATAGAGAGACGATTAGTTTTACTTGTGCCATTTCCAAGCAAAGGAGGAGAGGGAGGTGGGATTGTAAGAATTCGCAAGGGAGAGTTGCAAATAAGAGGTCAAAATCAATAGAAGTCACAGTCGAGGTTGCTGAGCACTACGTGGAACCGGATGGCATGTTTAATGCTTGTTTATATTACGGATTCCTCCTCTGAAAATGAAGGAAGAAATGGATAGCACTTTCTCATGCATTTTTCATTCTTTCTTTCCAACCTTGCTGCTGTAACCAGTACTATAATAATGGAGTTATTGGTCCAACCACTGGTATACGTATGCAGTTTAATCTGTACAGGAAAAAGTAAGAGACATTAATTACTAAGATATACGAAAGAAGAAAGCCTGAACTCAGCTTGATCATGACATAGAATTTCTCAGTTCATCGACTTGATCTTGTTGCTAAATGTGAATTCCTGCACTAAATCCGCGCTTGGATTCCTCAACATCATGAACAACTTGGTGAGGACGGCGAATATTATATAAATTTTGTCAACTATAAATTGCAAGACGACTTGTCATTTGGGTTGTGAAGAAAATGACGTCTTGTCATTCCATTTTCTCAACTTATTAAACTAATGTAGTGCGACAGCATGAATGATGTAGCACGCTTACATCCGAAAAAAAAAAAGATAAAAAATAAAAAAGAAATAAACATCCACCTACGTGTTGTTCTATCCACCAACTTGAAAATCCTATAATTATAATCAGCCTGCCTGCCTGCCTCTGTATAACTTCCTTAATCTGACACCTTAATAGGTTTAATTACTAATAACCCTCCTTAATATGATCAATTGTTTAACAGTAATACTCTGCCAAACGAGTTTTCTTTTACCTGCATCCATGGGAAATCTGAAAATATAATAAAGCAAAAACTAAGAGTGCCATCAGATCATGATGGCTATCTTTTTAGATGATTGGTACTGCCATTTCATGTATAATTCAAAACCAAAGCAGCTGATCGGATAGATGATGAGGGAAACCAAAATTAGGTCGACCTTTTTGACATTATAGAGGTGGGTCTATGTGCAAACAAAGCTGCAGATTCAGATAATAATATATAGCCAAGCATTATGACCGACATACAGACGGACTTAAGTGTGCCACAGGGAAGAATTATATTTAAGGAATTTTAGTTTGAATAACGACGGTCTAGGAATGGAAGATGAGTGGTAAAGCAAAACCATTAATGGCAAATGAATCAGCACACCAATAAAACGGTTTACTCTTTGCTATATCTACGCAATTGAAGGAAGAAACTGCAAACTGATTAGTCGTGTACTGCAGAAAAGGAAAGGAGATGAGTCTGAATCATCTCCCTCTTCTTTAAACATGAGGTAATGTTTGCATTACCGCATAATATGATTCCTTCTCAGAACATAACATAATAATTAATGATTTAGCATTTAGCAATACAAAACCCTAATTTTGACTCAAATTTTAGGAATCCATCCGCCTCAGGCCACCATTGTTGTCACATCAAAATCGGCATGATTGATGGCTTAATCTTTGTATAACAGATGATGAAGTACGGCATTGTTGACCCCTCTTGATTGACCTACTAATTAAGTTTGGCTTGGATAATTAATCCACTGGTTTAAAAGGGTCAATTACTCCATGCGTTAACTAATTTGATAGTAATCAAACGTGACTTCCACTCAATATTCTGATTTAATCATCAAGATTAAATACAAATTGTTGATTCTACTGATAATTTATTTCATTTTTCCATTAGCTGTCTTAAAATTTATTTAAGAAGTAGATGGTTTGAAAGTAAAAGGAATTGATACCATTTTATAAACGAAAATTAAATTGCTGAAACATGACAAAATAGAAATTATTACAGAAAACAAGTCCAAATAGATGGATATACATTATTCTTAAAAAAAAAAAAAAACATGTTTTACACGTGATTTAATCACATAAAATGTGATCTTCTTTTAATTTGTGCCCTTCCATACACTGAATTGGTTCCAATTCATGGGAAAATTAACTCAATTAAACAAGAGGATTGTTAGATTTAATAATTACAACTTAATCCGGGGCCTTATTTTTATTTGATTTGTTCTATTATTATAATCAATTGCAGTCGTCACCGCAGATGTTGTAACATAAATTATTTGCGGTGGAATTATTTCCCTATGCAAGTTTCTTGGTTTTCCATGGCTAAGGTTTATCCTAGAGCTCCCATATGTTCTCTTGATTATATGACTTCGAAAAGAGAAACTTTCACAATATGGATGAAACCTCTCGCATGCCATTCAAATGGTTGTACTGTCTTCAATTGGAATGGCGAAATAGTCTGTTGCCTCGAAAACTATGACAAAAAGTGCAGCAACAAAGGGTATCTCATGGATCTCCGAGGCAAAGTTCTGTTCACAATTCGAAGAAGGGTATGTATAAGTAGAATGAATTTGTTATTTTTTCATAACCTATTCGCGATACTTGTTTTCTTAAATTTCTCTATATGTTTGCAGAAATCGCTGGTTTATGGACGATGGGATGGGTATAGATGGAGCAGTAGCAGCTCAAAGAAGGAGAAACCATGGTTTCAAGTGAAGAAATATTTCGGATTTCTTGTGGGAGATTTAGCTTGTCAAGTTACAGTACTAGGGCATGATAGATGTCGGCTAGTGAGATCAGGTCGTCATAAAGCAGCGTTCAGGGTAGAGAATGTCGAAGGAGATGTTATCGCAGAGGTAAACCAAAAGCAATCATCTTCTGGGATTTCTTTAGGAGAAGATGTACTGACTTTGAATGTACAACCCCGTGATCGCAGCTCTTGTGACTGTCTATGGAATGATCAACCATCAAATGTAAATAATTTTCTCTCTCTCTCTATAACAGTTATGTAAGACTATAGGATTAGGACTGCTCTTCTGATGACCTCTAAGGTTTTAACTTGGTCGATGAAATTCTGACATGATGTACTAGGAAAAACAGAGGAAATTAACAAATGCTTTAAATTATGAATGTGATAATTTCGTCCGGAAGCCGACAAGAGTTCAATTGGCAGTCCCAAAATGCTGAATATCTCTTCTAGAGGGCTGCTAAGAGAGGAGTGATCTGCTTCACTTGTGCATGCATGCATGGATGCACGTCGTATGTCCAAATTGGTTCACACACACACGTTTCTAATTTGATCCACGTGCATATATAACCTTTGCGTGGTTTAGACTAGCACAGTAAATGTCAGTGTTCGCGCGCGAGAAATAAACCCAAATAATAAAGATATTAATTGATTCATCTTCCTCATCAAACTTGAAGAATTCCTTCGTAATCATATATCAAGGAGTAATGCTTGGTGCATGTCCATCACATGCAAGTTGTCTCTGCCAATATTTGCATGTTAGTTGGTACCCAAACAAGAACAAAGAGGCCTCGTTGGTCCACGTTCATACTGACTTGGCATCGTTAACAGATGTTAGATGTCTGATTTAATAACTAATTTGCAAAGGCATCAACGCTAAATTCTAGCCAACAGTTCTGCATAGATCGATCCTGATTACAACTACAGCGCTGAGATTTGTTCATGCATTGCAAATATGAAATCACGAAACCGATTAATATGCTTTATGCTTTATTCTTAGCTAAAGTAAAGAGTGATCTGTCACTTGATCACGTGAGATCTTGTTGTTAAGACTAAATGATTATCCTTTTAGACAAACAAGAATATATCATGGTTTTTATCTTCTGGTATAATATTGAATAAATGCTGAGATCATGTTTGAAAGGAGAGACAAATACAAGCAAGCATATAATATTTTTCAGGATTTCTTTTCTGTATTTCTTTCTTTAATCAATGGCAGCTAATTTGAGTCTCGGATGCTTTAGCCTTGTCTGGGACGAGTTACTATACGACAACCTGAACGGGGTTTCTTTTTTTTTTTTTTTTTTGGCCCTGGGTCAACATAAGCCAAACCCTGCAAATTAATGGAGGATAAGAATAATAAGTCTTCCCTTCCAATAAATGCATACCATAAACATGATGGAATCTTATCTGACAAAATTTATAGGCAACGATAGAAGTTTTTTTTTTTTCCCAATTTCTGCCCTTATTAACTATTTAAGCATCATTCAGATCTCTCCTTTTTACACAAATTAATTGTCACGATTCATTCTAAGGCAGTAGATCTCTCTTTACTCTCAAATGGCCAAGATTCATCCTCTTCCGTCTGTTGATGCTGCTGCTGCTTCATCTAATTATGTCACTGCAAAGAGAGAATCATTCACCATATGGATGAAATCTCTTGTGATGCAAGGAAATGGATGCACTGTTTTCAATGAAAACGGTGAGATTGTTTATCGTGTTGATAACTACGATAAGAAAGGGGGCAGTGAAGTCTATCTGATGGATCTCCGGGGCAAAGTTCTCTTCACAGTACTCCGAAGAGTGTGGCTTTTCGGGCGATGGAATGGTTATGAAGGTGACCGTTTAAACTCGATGAATAAAGAGAAACCGAAATTTCAAGTAACAAAGAAGGGTCACGTTATGTTGCGGTCTGAAAATGCTGAAGCTAGTTGCTATAAACTAGTAGCTTCGGATGGAAAATCAGCATTCAAGATAATAGATTGCCGAGGAGGAGGAGCAGTTGCAGAGGCAAGAAGAAAGCAATCGTCGTCCGGGGTACTATTAGGTGACGACGTTTTAACCTTGGTGGTGGAGCCCCATATCGATCATTCCTTCATTATGGCTCTTGCGACTGTGTATGGGTTAATGTATCGCAGACTGTAAACAGCCACCAAAATGACTCCATAGCTAGCTGTTTCCGAGTTGCTCAGCCACCGAGCTCGAAGTGAAGACCGGGAACACGGTCTAGGAGATTTTCTTTTCCCTTTTGCTTTCTCACACCATCTAACCATGGAAACTAAACCAATCTCAGGAATTTTTTGGTGGAATTTCATACCATTTGTACCTGATGATGAATTACTTACTTTGTATTATACATCACCAATCATACAGTGATATACTACAAGCTGTTCGTTGAATGATGGAAAGCTCAACTGTGTTTTTAATTAATTGGCATTTCTTAGTTTCAGTCACGAGATTTCTATTAATTCAACAGAAGATCACTTCAATCATGGACGCAAAGAGATTATATATTATGGAGAGAGAATTGGAATAGGATAGGTTTATCTAATAATTCAACAGAAAATTATAAGAATAATTCCTGTTCCTTTCCTCCATCAAATCAACAACCTCCAATAATTGAACTGAAATGAAATACTTCGTAATTAATAAACAAAAGTCCCCCTCCTCATCTTCCATTCTATACTTGTTTGATCACACTGAAAGACGCCGATCAAATAAGCCAAACAAGTTCCGTTAACAACAGTTAATTTCCTTATATTTGTTTCTATTTTATCGGTAAATTTTCCTTGCTTATTTAATTTGCTTCTCCTTGGCGGACAGGGGTTTTCCTTGCGGTGAAGGCGATATATAGTGCTTGTTACTCGCATGGGAATTGGGATCCTCGATTCAAAATCTGATCTTATGTATAATGAGCTAGTTAAGTTGAGCATCGAGTTTGATAGCAATGTTCCCATCACACACCATGGATGGGGCAGGTACAGCTTACCCTATGACAGCACACAGATCAAGATCAGTTTCATGCTTTAATTTTGGTCAACATTAGCCAATTAATAATAACTCTACAAACGAATGGAGATTCGTCTACAAATAGCTTGCAGTTTTCACAGTTGTTGACTCGACAAATTCCTACAGTGTAATTAATTTGCCGCTAACTTACTGGTCACATACTCACGATCATTAATACAATCTGTGAGATCTCTCTCTTACACCAATTATCTTCATTCATTCAAGTCTTCAAAGGCAGTGGAGTTCTCTTTACTGTTCCTCAAATGGCCAAGGTTAATCCTCTTCCACCTGTTTATGCCACTTCTTCTTCCTCTAATGTCATTGCGCGCATAGAGAGAATCATTCACCATATGGATGAGATCCCTTGTGATGCAAGTAAATGGAGACACTGTTTCCAATTAAAATGGCGAGATTGTTTGTCGTATTGATAACTACGATAGCAAAAGCAGCAATGAAGTTTATCTCATGGATCTCCCGAGGCCAAGTTCTCTTTACAATACAATCGAAGAATTCGGTTTAATTTCGGACAATGGAAGGGTTATAAAGCCGATCGCTTAGACTTGATGAATAAAGAGAAACCAAAATCTCAAGTAGCAAAGAAAGGTCAAGTTATATTGCGGGCTGAAAATGCTCGACCCAGTTGCTACAAACTAAAAGCACCGGCTGGTAAATCAGCATTCAAGATAATAGACTTGCAGAGGAACAGTTGTTGTAGAAGCAAGAAGAAAGCAGTCGTCTTAAGGAGTATAATTAGAAGACGACATGTTAACTTCGGTTGTGGAGCCTCACGTCGACTATTCCTCCGTTATGGCTCTTGCCACCGTTTATGGGTTGATGCATCGCAGAATGTAGGACCTGACTCTAGCTTTTTCCGAGTTACTCAGCCACCTCACAGTGAATACCAGAAACATGGTCAAGACTCAGGAGGATACGCACACACACACAAAAGTAATAACACCGGTATATCTAACCAGGAAAATTAACTAAACCGATCTCAGAGTTTTTCTCTATGGTGAAATTTGATCAAAACCATTTGTACCATGATTAATAATATTACATGTATTATACGTCAACCAATCGTACACTGATCTGTTTATGGAAAGATCAAATGCTTTGGTAATTTTTAATGTATCTTTATTAGTTACCATTTCTTACCAGTAATGAGCTTTCTGTTCTAAAACAAAGATTAGGCTTGGCTCGTAGAGGCCAGTAACAAAGATTAACGAGCCTTGAACTTCCAGAGGCCGAAAACAAATGGTGATATAGGTTTAGTGAGTGTGAACATAAACAGATTATATATAGAGATTTGGAATTGTAACATATGATTATTAATTCAATAGAAAACTGAAGTATTAATTCATATTCCTTTCCTCCATGACATCAAAGTAAAAAATTGAAAGGTCCTCTCCTCTTCCATTATACTCTATACTTGTCAGATCACAGTGAAAGATACCGAATAACTCAAATAAGTACCATTACCATTAGCAAATCACGTAATTTCCTTAGTCCATGTGATGAGGTGATCGTGAATCAAGTTGAGCACCAGATTCGATAACAAAGTCCCCACCACCATGTATGTGCCAACACAACTCAGCCTTGGTTATACAATGACAAAGCAGGAGAGTTCCATTGTTGATTTAATTGGTCAACAGTAGCCAAATACTACAAACGAATACAGGATTCTTCTGCAAATTTTTTCAGTTTTCACGTGTTGGGTTGACTCGAGAATTCTTTACAATGTATTTGCAGCCATGTATAGAGAACTTACCCGTCATATTCATGCATAATGTATTCAAATAAAAATAAAATTAAATTTGACAAACATTTTGCACCATATTGAACTTTGAACCAATAATAATGTATACACTTTTGTAGGTCAAGAGAGAGTACATATTCTATATAGAAATGCATAACATAAACGTGATGGAATCTCATTTGGAAAACAAATATATATGGGGGAGTTGAAATTTCTTCCCGATTTCTGACCTTGTGAAAGTAAAATACATCATTACCTATTTAAACATTTGTGAGGTCTTTCTCTTACACCAAGTATCTCCATTCATTCAAGTCTTCGAAGGCAGTAGAGCTCTCTTTATTCTCGGAATATCTACACAAATGGCGAAGGTTCAACCTCTCCGACCTGTTGATGTTGCTTCTTCCTCTTGTGTTTCTTCCAAGAGAGAATCATTCACCATATGGATGAAATCTCTTGTGATGCAAGGAAATGGGTGCACTGTTTTCAATGAAAATGGGGAGATTGTTTATCGTGTTGATAACTACGATAACAAAGGCAGCAACGAAGTTTATCTCATGGATCTCCGAGGCAAAGTTCTCTTCACAATACTCCGAAACGTATGGCCTTTCGGACAGTGGAAGGGTTATAAAGGAGATCGTTCAAATTTGATGAACAAAGAGAAACCGAAATTTCAAGTGACAAAGAAAGGTCACATTACCCTGATGTCCAATAACGATGAAGCTAGCAGTTATAAACTAGAAGCATCGGCTGGTCAATCAGCATTTAAGATAACAGACTGCAGAGGAGGAGTTGTTATTGCAGAAGCTAGAAGAAAGCAGTCGTCCTCAGGAGTATCACTGGGAGAGGATGTACTAACTTTGGTGGTGGCGCCTCATGTTGATCATTCCTTCATTGTGGCTCTTGCCACTGTGTATGGATTAATGCATTGCAGATTGTAAACAACCTTCGAAAAGACTCCATAGTAAGCTGTTACCAAGCTACTCGGCTACCCAGCCCAAAGTGAAGGCCAGGAAAACGTCTAACCATTTGTCCCTGATCATGATTTACATGTATAATACATAAATCCAGTATCACCAATAATGCATTGACCATGGATTCATCAAATTTCCTTGCTTTTAAATAATTAGCAATTCTTAACAGCGAAGCTTCTGAAACAAAGATTGGGCACTTGGCTTGGAATCAGTCGAAGAATGTAGAGCAACATACCTTTGGCTGGAAAGCAAAAGACATTATTCCTTTACCTGTTATTGTTCGGTTCAAATTCTTATGCGTTAAAGTTGAGTGGTTGCAAATATGAAACGTGTACTTCTTGATTGTGCAAGCTTTAGACGAGAAAACTAATAAGGAAAAGAAAAAAGAAACTCAACTATTAATGAAAGGGATTTTATCCTCTAGGTTCCTTAGTTCTTATATTTTCTACAACATACATGCAATAATCCTGCTCACAGAAAGTAAGGGCTAGTTTACATTATTTACCAAGAAAAATGAACGAATGTATTGATGATACAACTTCACATATAACATGACAAGCTTTAAACCAAAAATAAGAACGAAAATGATTTCAGAAGAACACGAATCAGACACTGAAGGACTCTCACCTACATTGCAAAACTAAGAGGTAAATTTTGTATTAACTTTGTACAATTTAATTTATTCAATCTTGTAGCATCTCTGCCGCTGCAACTGTACACTGTATAGGTTTCAGCGATAATGAAACCATTATGAACTCTTCTTGGCATTTTTGAGGCTGCGGACAGTCATCACAAGCTTTTGTCTTTCACCTTCTACCTCTGCAAACTTGAGACTTATCTCTGAATATCTCTCTTGCATCTCCTTCAGCTCAATTTCCATAGAATCGTTTTTCTCCTTCAGTGATGCTAATTCAGTCAACATATCATTGATGTTGCCGTCTTTATCATTTATGGTGGATGATTTCAGTTCTTTCGCTATTGAAATATCATCATCGCTGAGAAGAAGAATATAATAAAAGTAATCAGTAAGTTTGCATGGGAAAAATGGGTTACAGAGTTGTTTTGTTCTCCCCATATCATTTTTATGCCAGAAAATATAAGCAAAAAGAAAACAGAACTGAGAAAAAATAAAATTTAATTTCCTCATTTCATACCTCTTGACTATTGGCATGACATTTCCATTTTCTTCCGACATGTCCCCATCTATAGCTACCTGTATCCCATGATGAACCATTGTGGACATTAACGCGGATTGTACAATACTTGATGGCATTTAAAAGCATACAAAAGAAGGTTAAACTTCGAAATAAACTCGAACTTGGGATAAAATTTTACTCAAAATATGCTGAAGAGTAAGAAAGGAAACTGATCTATGCATGGCTTATAGAGACTTCACAAAGCCCCTCCAGACATGACAACAAAATCGCACAGGTAAAAATGCTTTTGTTATAGTTTAACGTGATACTGAATATTATTAGAAATTTTCATGCATCCTCCACGCAAAGCATGGAGTCAATAAAATTAACTTTTGTGATGAGTTGATGGCTATACTAAACAATAATAATCTTTGCCCTTAAAATGGGTGCTATAAAATATGCATGCATTTGAAGCGTTAGATAATGTATAATGGTGCCAACCTTTTGAAATGATAAGTCGCAGAAATTTGTGCTGTTCTGATTGAGTTCTTCCACTCTGCACTCCAACTCTTCAATTTTCTTCTGAAGATCTTTTTCCTTCTCTAAAAATGAATTTGTTGAGGTTTCCAAAGCAATTTCCTTCAATTTAATTTGTCCCTGCAAAACAAATCAATTATGAGTGCCATGAAATCTTGTTGGTCACGTCCATTACCACTATCACAAAGAAGCAATTTTCCATCAGAAAATAAGGGTTCCGTGCAGGAATATCAGGCACGTATTTGACAAACAGAAGGCATACATATAGACTGACAAGTGTTTATCGGTCTCAGAGCAACCAGCACAACTACTTCAAGCAGCACATTTACCTCAAGCAATTTTATTCTCTCTCTGAGGCTTGCAACCTCTTTAGTCCCTTGGAGAACTAAAGCAGGTTTGTTGTTTCTAAAAGTAGTTCTTGTTCCATCAGAAACTGATGCTTGTCTGTTGCCATCCTTCAGCTTCTTCTCAAGACTGGTGAGCACATCTTCCTTCTTCTTCAGGTCACCCTTTAACTGGAATACCTGCTTTCTGAGTTTTTCTTTCTCCAATTCATCCTCGAATAATGTATTTTTCAAGTCATGACACTCAGCTTTATGCTTTTCCAGCTCTGATTTTAAGAGCTCAACTGCTGCCTCCTTTTCATCCTGGACATGCCTCAAGCTCTGTAGCTCCTCCAGCGACTTTTCTGCTTCCTTCTTCGCCAAAGCAATTGAACTCTCTTGTTCATTTCTTTCCACATTCACTCTTTGTACCAACAGCTCATATTCCTTGACTGATTTCTTCATTTGTTCCAATTCCACTCTCAAGCTTTCTTTCTGTTCAGCATTTTGACAAAAAAGATTATTATCTGTTCTAAGCTTTTCTACCTCAGATTTTAGCTGTATGATCTCCATGGAGAGAGCTCCCCTAACTTCTTCCTCATGCTTCTTCTGCTGTTCAAGTTGCTTGGACACATTGTCAATTTCCCTCAACATTTGTTCTAGCTGATCTGTTTTCATATTCAATTGGTCAGAAAGCTGACAGAGTCTTGTCTCATAATCATCCCTAACTGACATGACCTCTTCACTAGCTTTCTTGAGCATTTCTTCTAGATGGTTTTTCTGCATTCGCAGTTCACTAGCTTCTGCCATGGCTTTCATAGCCACCTTCTCATTCGCATCAAAAGTAGAGGCCATTTGTACAGAGAGTCGTCTCAATTCCTCTTGTAGCTTCTCAGCTGTATTAGCATTTTTCATCCTTGTCTTTCGCAAGGCTTCCTCTGCTTGAATCACCCTCTGTTCCTGCTCAACTTTGGCACGTGTTACAATTTCCAGATCAGCTTCATATACTTCAACCTGCTTCTCCAAGTCTTCCTCCAAATTCTGGATATGGGCTTCAAGTTCTTTTATGGTGACCAAAGAATCCGAGAATTCTTTTGATTGCTTCTTGAGTTCCTTTTCCAAACCCTTGATCTGGTTTTCAAGTTTGTTTATGGTGGCCTGAGAATCAGAGAATTCCTTTGAATGCTTCTTGTGTTCATTCTTCAGATCCGCAATCTGGGTTTGAAGTTCTTTTATGGTTGCCAGAGAATCAGAGAAATCCATTGACTTCTTCTTGAGTTCTTGCTCCAGAGTCTCAATCTGCATTTCAAGTTCACTTGCATTAGCAGAGAAAGAAGAGCATTCGTACTGTATCTTCAGTTGTTCTGTCAGCTGACTTTGCTCTAATTTATAAGAGATGTCATGATTTTCCTGCTTCAGTATCTCATAGTCAAGGGCAAGCTGCTCCATCTGCATTTCTATCTCATCTCTATCTCTTCTATAGATCTCTATTTCACTGTAGAGGTCCATTATCTTTTGTTCCAGCTGGTATGTCTCCTTGGCCTCTCTATGTTCCTTAACCAGGTCTTCCAGTGCCTTTTGCTCTTCATCATCATCTGTCTCACTACTTGGGATGTTTCCCCTTGACTCTTCGGCATTTTTACAGGATCCTGATTTGTTAGTAAAATTGGACATCTCCTTATTCTTCTGCTCCAACATTTCATCCAGGTCTTGCACAGCAAGAATCAACTCAGAATTTGATTCCTGTGTCTTCTGCAATTGCAGCCGAAGATTGGCATTTAGCTCCTTCTCATAATTCAGTTCTTGTCTGACCTCTTCAAGAAGAACCCATGGATCCCCGCCATCAAAGTGCAACTTGTTTTTAACTTTAGCTTCACCCATACGTGTCTGAAAGGTCTTGAGTTTCTCACATTGTAACTTGAGTAAATCTCTCTCCTCTTTCAAGCTGGTGACTTCTCTTGAGAGATCTTGCCCCCTTTTGCTTTCTTTTACTATCTGCTTTCTCAGAGTCTGTAATTCCAACTCTGACAGATCCACCTGCCTAGCTAAAGCAACAAGCTCGGACTTGAGTTTTTCAATCTCAATATCAGAAGCCTGTTGAGACCTTTCTTTTATAAAGGTGTCCTGAAAGCCATTTGTTGAGTCGTCAGTACTTGTTCCATGATCAGAACCTCCTGACCACTCCCATTGTGATCTCTGATGCTCTTCATAGATTTTTGTTGGGGTATTTTCTGTTGATTTATGGGGTACTGCAGTGTGGCTCAGGGATGATAGAAAACCATTAGGGTCTTGTTCCCGTGGGGTGTTGAGCCCAGAGCTGCTCTCCGAACTAGACAACGTTATATCAGATCCAGTAGATGCACTGCAATTACCATTCAGTTCTGCATTGAAGACAGTTTTACTAGGTGGTGTATCCTGTCAAATAAAGAAAAGCCACAAGAAACATACTTCCATCAATCATTCACATCATAATGTATACGAGGAAAAGGAAGTACTCAGTCACAAGTTTCAACATGATCCAATGGTCGAAACTTTCAAATCCCAAGCTATTTAACAGAAAAAAATCTTGGTGTCAAATTAAAAAACTAAAGAGGAAGAAATAAAAAACCGGAGGAAACCTTACTTCAGTAGAATTGCTCTTATTTATTTCCTCTGCATCACCGTTGCTTAACTGGGTCCTCAGGCTCCTATCTGGAGTTTTAATGCTTGCATTTTCAATTTCTTCTATCTCTCTGGAAAAACACCCATACAAGGCCAGAACTTTCAATCATAACCTATAAAATCAAACTCCAAAAATTTAAAAGAATTAACATGATATTCATGTTTACCTTTGATCAACATTTTCTTGGACCCTCTGTATTGAAACCTGTTACAAAGCAAAAGGGGGATTTCAGTTTTGCAATTCACTCAACATTGTAGTTCTAACTCTCTAATCATAACAGCAAGTAGAGTCTCCGGTGACAAATATAAATGAGAAAGCAAGAGAGCAAATGCTAACATGCAAAATTGCTTTGGAGCGTGAATTCTTTAAGGGAAGAGAGACAGTAGAAGTTTTAGTTGCCTCAGCATAGTCAGCAAAATCAATTGAAGCTTCACCAAAATAACCAGCTTTTGACAATTCCTACATCAACAGACAAACCAAATCTCATAAACAATCACTTGGCAAGGAACTAAACAGTAGAACATAAAAGTTTGTCTACATCTCTTACAGTCGAGACAATGAAATTATATATTCTCTCGCTGATCTTCCCAGTTCTTGGCTCCCTAACAAATTTTATAGTCTCATATACCGGATTTCCCCACCGACAGCATCCATCTTGAATTGCAGCCTTCTCTAATCTCACGGTTGGCTTTCCCACATCCCCAGGAATCACAGATATCATCAATGCATTTTCCCCCAACACCGCGAGCTGACAATTCAGAAAACACGTTTCTGTAATTACATAGTCACATTATAATCAATCATTTTTGAAAAAATCCTCATTCTTCGCTAACCCTCTATTGAATTGCCAGATAACCAGTAATTAAACAACAGTAGAGAACTCGCGTTAGCTCAGACAAATGGTTGCTCAATTGATCTAAGTTTCATAATTTTTCAGTACTTAAATGATTCAAAAATGCAAATTCGAGATTCATAATTTATTTTATTCGGCCACATTTTCTCAGCAACCAAACAGAACTCAATTCCACTCATCTCCATTATTATCAAAAAATGAAAAATCCCATCTTTCAACAAACTCCAAAAACTGAAACCAGAAACATATAACATTCAGTTTACTATCAAAAGAAAATAAATCCAAAACCACAGAAACAAAAGCAAATGCAGTCAGAGTCACCTGAGTTGCGTGAAACTGCAACTTGAAGACAGCTTTGATCTTGTTCTTCTCGGATCTCCATCTCGCCGACTTAAACATCTTCCCCGGAGCTCCAGAAATTTCCCAACTCACAGGAGCTCCGGAAACACTCACCGGAAAACCACCATTAACAAAATCGCTCGATCCAGCGTTCAACAATTACACAAGTAGTACAAACACAATACCAAGATGATGACAATGTACCGAAGAGAATCCCCAGTTTCCTCGACTCGGTGAGTTCAGAACACGAACTGTGTAGTAAGTGAGTACAAGAAAATGAGAAGATAACAAAAGAACGGATCTGAAGAGAGAGAAGTTCTCATGTTCCTCTTCTCTGCTTTATTTGTAACAGTCTTCTTTTAGAGAAGAAGCTTCTTCCTAATTAATTAATTAATGTAATTAGGAAATTATATTAGGTGGAAATCTACGTGTGTTTGGTCAAGGGAACAGCGAATGTAGCCTTATGATTTGACAAACAAGCCCTTACAATTTTTTAAATTAATGTTTTTTAATAAATAATAATATAAGATTTCATATTTTGCTATATTGCAAAATCTCGCATTAAATAATTTTAGTCCAGCTGTTCTGTCAAGGGCAAAATCGGTAATACAATAATTTTGAGCTACTTTTACATGAACAAAATGACAAATTTGCACTTGCTTCTAACGATGCGCAAGCTTCCGTTTTGCCATTGTCTTGGGGTTGTTGAAGTACTAATCTTGTCACTTCATCAAATGTACATATTTCTTGATTTACTATGATCGAAGAATGGATGTAAATGGCAATTTGATCGTGGAAAAATTTTAAGCAAATAATTTTATTATATATAATTAATATAATAAAATTATTTAATTAATAAAATAAAAAATTATTTATTAATAATAAATTAAAAAATTAAAAAATTTATTATTTATTTAATAAAATAAAAATATATTTTTTATTTATTATTGATAAATAAATTTTTTATTTTATTAATTAAATAATTTTATTAATTTAATAATTATATTAACATAATAAAATTATTTTATTTAATACCTTCCTTTTATTAAGTACATGTTGTGACATAATTAAGGGGCAGATTAGTCATGTAGTAGAATTTATTAACTTTGTTGGTATGTGGCACCGACGACTTGAGAGAAAAGATTAGGCTAACGCCTAAGGTCAGCTACGACCGACTAATTTTTCTTGATTATCATAATCCCTAGAAAAAGACGTTTTAACCATAAAAATTCTGCATTAGCCTGTGACAACGTGAGTTAGCAACAAGTAGTCTAATGTTATATGTAGTTTAGTGCAGGTAGTTCATCCACCGGCGTAACTGAAGAATGCAACCGCCGTTTGGTAATGTAATGGAGGTTTGGTGAGGATGTTTTGAACCAGAAGTAGAGCAGATTTAGACGAAGATTGCAGAATACTACTGGTTGTATGGTAAGCAAGAGGTGGTGGTACGTGGACGACTCAAGAAGTGAAGCTTAAGAGCTTATGTGTTTAAAAATGGAGGGAGCTAGCTAACTTGGCATGGGTTGCTTTCTGTGTTGTCTAACATCTCTTTACTTGGCTTTAAAGCTGGTTATATGCTGGGCGTGCTCAGGTGAGCTACTAGTTAGATTAAGCAGAGTGATACGTACCATCCTTCAATCAAGAGTCCACAAGAGTCAAGGCGTGCCTCTGCTGTCACCACCACTCTCCAATTCCTCAATGTTTCGTATAAGTCTTCAACTGGTAAGCCAAAAAAATCACAGGAAATTCACACAACTGCCAACACATATGTCCTTCCCAAATGGGGCCACAGCAACGCAAAGCTCTGTCTTCTTCAATACTCGTCTTCCATTTTTATTCTTTTTCCCTTATTACATTATAAACTGAACCACGACATATGCTTAGGTTGGCCCCCTCGAGATGTACAGAGCTCGTGCTTCCACAAACAAGATGATGGGAGTTTCTCAGATCCTTTATTAGTGGCCAACTGGATAACCTAAGTGTTTACAATGTCCAATGCTTTCGGTGCATAGGGCCATGCACTGTCATTATTCAATCCCATTCTCCCATCTACATTAGTGTGATGACAACTATGATTTAAGTACAATGGTCTGTTCATTTTTTTTTTTTTTATGGTATCCTGCTGGTTTATTGATCTGCTGCTTTTGACTTTCATGGTTATATTAATTTTGTACACATGCACGTAAATTTATTGTCTTTTACTCTAGCCAAAAGGTAGGCATTCATTATCAAAACACCAACCAAATGTTTTCTTTCCAAATACTCACAATGCTCGAAACTTTCTAAGGAAATTACATAGACATGCGCAATGTACTATGTAATTTGCACTAATTATGGCAATTAAAGAATATATATATTTATGGGTTGGAGAGAAGCATCCTTCATAGAAGCAAAAGTATGAACAATAAAGATGTTGATGCTTAATTATAATTGAGAGTATGTGTTTGTGTGCATTTTAAAGAAAGATTAGATGGTGATTATACCACAGAATGGTCCTCTTCATCAACTTCAAAATTTTGAGAAGGACCCTTAATCCAATTTGACCATCATTACGTTTACTCCTTTTAACTTTACCATAAATTGAATCGACTCTTGTTGTTATTGGTTCACATCTTAAGTACGTTTATGTCATCCAAATTGCAGGCGAGACGCCTTTTAGGTCCTATAATTATGCCATCATAGAGGGAGTAAGTGAGGGCCACTCGGTTCACTAAATCATGCTTATTGAAATTAGAAAGAAAGAAAAACAGATACAATCGAACATTAATCATAAATCTCTTACTCTTGAAGCCAACAATCATTGAGAAATTAAAATCATTGTGATCCATTGCCTAGTTTGTGAACATGGAGATATGCACTATTTGCAAGAGAAAAGAGTGACCAAACATTGGTAGGACTAAGACATCTATTAGGTAGCTAGGTTTAGATGGATCCAATAAATGTCTTTAATTCACGTGAAGATTGGTTCTTTGTATTTTTCATGTAACACTTTAGCTTTTCTTTGACATGATAGCTCGTCATAATAAAGTTGAAGGCGTGATTAACCAATGGCTAACTAGCAAATCATACATAGATATTGATGGCAAAGAAGAAGAAGATATTTATAAATTACACATACAGTTAATAAAGCAAGCAATAGAAAGAGAAAGGAGTGAGGTGGGTTTAATTATGAGGAAATGTGGACACATGAGAGACAACAGAAGGTGCTCACGTGAAGGTGGTCGACCCCATCTGCCATATTCATCCTCACTCACACTCGCACGCAGAAAAAGAACTCTGTAATCACAAAGTTGACAACCCCAGTATTTCTATGATGTGATCACTGCTTATGATTTGTTCTGCTCCCATTTTTCTTCCCTCTAGCCGACCCAACCACCCGGGCAGCTTTCTAAAGTTGAGGCAAGAAAAGAATAGGATAGAATCAGATGCAAAGGGGTTTGTTTATTTGCATTTGCCAAGAAAGAAGGAGGAAAATTTCACGTGCTCAGACAGCCATAAAGTCTTTTCGTCTCACGTGAAAAAAGAAATCCATTCATTTTCCTTTGTGAAAGAACAAGATAATAACATTCGAGCCCTTGGAATTTAATATTATTACTTTAAATCGAATAAGTTTCTATTACCTTCCATCAAATGGCCAAAATATCTTTACGTTGATTTTTGTATGATATTATTTATGTAACTCTCAATTATTGATACAAAAAAACCTGTTATATTCTTACTTATAAAACTGTAAATATTTAGAGATTTGGATGTTATTATCCGATGGAAAACCCCACATTTCCCTAACAAAAGCAAATTTAACAAATGGAAATCCAGGTTTCGGGGGCTTTACTGGCGTTGTGGAAGGTCAGTATGTTCCTTAATGGACCACACCATGGCCATCCCAGTGTGCTTCTTCTTTAACAGGAGTCGAATCAGTCAACGACATGATGATCTTCAAGGGTTAGATCCGAGTTTCAATTCATATTTCGGAACTTGTTGTAGCAATTTCTTCTATCAAATCAGCTTCATTGATTGACTCTTGCTGGCACACAATACAACACAAGCTTTGCTCGTACACAGATCCAATCACAGAGACAGCATGGTTTTCCATTCATCTGTCATTAAATAACAAGCAATTAATTATAGCTACATAGATTCCTAAATAACCAAAGTTGATGAAACCAAATACAGATGTCTGAGATTGGTTGCAAAATCATCTGATCGCATATGAAATATTGCAAACCAATGAGTTAGAATTAACTGTTGACTGTCATTGTTTCCGCAACAAGCCATATCTCCCTCACGAGAACCCACAATTTTATAAATCGAACCCAGAATATATATTGCCAGCAAGGTAGACCAAACCCTAAATCTAAAATCAAACACATTAAACTATAGTTTTAAGTAGTTTACTTGTTTGTTTGATTATGTCGTCCTCAAAGGAAGTTATTTGTCTTTAGTCATAGTCCAACACACAATCAAGACTTTTTGACACTGTTACATTTCAATATGACGATTTGAAAACGAACTATTTTGACTAACACTGACGGAGCCTCTTTTTTTCCCTCGGAAAAAGTAAAACCGAATCGTAAAATATTGCTCGTTTATTTCATTCAAATGCATAAGTATGCACCGATTGCATATAGAAACTACCGAGCTTTAGTTTATTGTTATTCTTTGTTGTCGAGAAGGCCGTATATGACTGTAGCAAGTGTATGAAATAGACATCAAATGCGTTAATAGCCGGCCTATTAATAAAGCAGGCTGGCCGGCCATCAGTATCTCTGCATTATAACCAGTTGATATACTTCTTCTTGTTTCAAGACATTCCCTGAGAAACCTGACACGATTGGGATATGAGGCAAGCTGGAACATATTCAGGATTACTGTCTGGTATGTCGGGGAGAATGGGTCCTCGTTCGTTGCCGTTGGCGAGGATCAAGAAGACAATGAAGAAATCTGGTGATGATGTAATGATGATATCTGGGAAAGCACCGATTGTTGTGAACTGTTTATTAAAGACTTAACGAGAAGGTCTTGGATGATGACCACGCAAGGCAAGTGAAGGACTCTTCACAAAGAAGATGTTGCATCTGCTGTTATAACTACTGATATCTTTGATTTTCTTGTAAATTTGGTTTCTGAATCCAATAATATTGTGAAAACCTCCGAAGATATGGAAACAACATGGGACGCATAACAGACTCCATCTTTCTCTTTGCATATGTAAATACAGACTCTGTGAAAACAAAAGCTAGCGATAAGTGCAAGTATTTCTATATTTTTAAAGTATTAAAAATATAATTTATCTTAATTTTAGAAGAGTATTTTAGACGAAACTACTCTATTACATTAATGGTCAGTAATCAAATCATCTAATAAATAAAATAAGATAAATATATTTATTAACGAGGAATAAAAAAATTAATAAAAAATTTTATTATTTAATTAATATAATAAAAAAATTTAAAATTTTTTATTAATTTTTTTATTTTTTATTAATAAATATATTTCTTTTAACTTATGAATTAATTAATCTTATTACGTCAATAATATTGATATAATATGACCGTTTTATTTAAAATTCTCTTTAATTTTAGATTAAATTTAAAATTTTTAACTTATCACTTGCTTTATTCGGTTTGCCTACTTTCTTATGTCTTCCATAAATATATAAATATGGCATCATTTTATAGCTGTCAAGCATGGTGTAATGTTGGGGAAAAAAACTCATATATATTAGATGAAGACAATTTATATGATGTCACGTTATTTACATTTTGTTGAAATAACTACCATGGCATTGAAAATCAAGATCTCATATAAGCATTCTAGAGTCTTATTAACTTCGGGAATTTTTTTCCTTTATTAAAACCTGAGATATCATAAGTTTTTTCTCGCATATGAATATAGCTGCAGATGCTACACGAACCACCCAGCCATTATAGTTATGCAGCAAGTTTGCATGAAGGAGTCTCTTTTTCTGTAACCATCATCAGCCTGGCACTGGCATGCTACCAACTTTTGTGGGTTGGGGCCCTTAATTAGTAATTGGGCCCATCTCCGACTGCCCTGCTCCAGTGCCCAGACACGCATGAAACTTATGGCAAAGCATATGTTCCGACCAATTAACCAAAATCACAACTGGTACTTTCCATAGAAAAGAAAATGATAATGCAACGAGTGAAGTTGCATGTGGAAGCTGAAACTATTAATGGTTCATTTCATAATAAGGTGATGAGTTTACTACATAAAAGGCAACCAAATTCGTACACAATGGTGATCTGATCAGCAGTCACCATATCCCAAGAAGAAATATTAATGGCGTGGTGCCCCAAGTCACTGGATTTTATAGAAGCCCTACGGAACTTTGGAATTGTACTGACAGTAATTAACAAGAACTGATATGCCATATCTGTAACGTATTAGGCTGAGAAGCAGCTGAATACTACATTTTCACTAAGACCATTTGAGACCAAGAATTCATTGTCTAGCCTGAATGGTGGCGGACAGGATTTCTTCTCCTTCTCCATTATTCCCTTGCTTGATTCGGACGACGCCGCTTTTGACCTTTGTCTGGCCATGGCAGCTGCCTTCTTTTCACTTCTCCGCCGTTGAACATATTCTTCCGGAATGAATACGTCCATCTATGTGTAGAAAAAAAAAATGTGATAAATAAGAAGCTAGCGAGCTTTGATGAACGCAAATGGAGAAATTTAATCTTGCCCGGAACGTGGTACGCAAATCCAGCTAGTAAATATTTATAGGAGAAAGAGAGATGGAATACCGTGGGCGGCGTTGGTCCCATGTATTTGTTTAAACAAGCAGCAGTAGGCAGGCTTTCTGGTTACGGGGTTACCAAGGCACAATCGATTTTGGGAAAGTTTTTTTGACTCTCTGCCTCTGTAAAAAGCGAGAGATGGAACCATGTGTAAAGGCAACAACCCTTTCATTCGGACAAAGTGTGAACCCTAGAAATGTTAGTCGTCTTCATCTGTCTCTGCCAGGCTCTGTCCTGAACAAAATATAGTATCTCCTTTCCAAACGGTGATCTTCTTTTACCCATTTGGTAATGCATATATAGAATGCCAGCACAATGATCTCAGTTATAGTAATACGGAAAGCAAGCCAATATTCCATAGTCGGCTAGTTTGATACTATAGTTTATCACCATCAAACATTAAAGGAAAGATAAAGTAAATTAGTAAACAGAAAAAAGGCATCGATTATGGCAATAACCTTCAATTAACGGTAAAAAAAATTCAGAGTTAATAAGGGTGGACAAGCAGAGACCATATCCAAGGAAGGGGACAATAACATTGTGCAAGGAATCATGGTGTAGTTAGCGGTGGAACACGGTTTAGACAATAACAAAAAAGCTTTCACTAAATTCAAGAAATTAATAAGGCAATTAGCAAGTTAATGGTGCAAGAACATTATGTGCTGGTCGTTCCGGGAAACCATGGTTCTGGACTGGGGACTATGGGCCGGCTTAACCGGATTTAGACTAAACAGTAACATGAACTGGAAGTTGAGAATTGGCCCTCTCTGTCAACCCAACCAAGAGCCACGAAATGCAACGCAAAGAGAGAAAAATTGAAGAATAAACAAGGGCGTGACACCATGTCGCCACATTGTGGATGTCAGTAGCTGGCAGTTGTTAGTTGTTCATCAGTTGATTCTGGGATTAGTTTGAGGGTTCAACAAAGATAGAAAATAATTTAGAACCTTATCTTTTCTGCCAGTACACTTCTTTAATCATATTATTTTATTTTATAATTAAGGTTTTTTATTTTTAAATATTATATAAAAATTTTTTTAAAAAAAATTATAAGATTGTCGAAAAAAATATTATTTATTCAAACTATTGTCATGATTCAAAATAAATGTGTATGCTTCGATATTTTAGTAGATTTTTTTTATTAAAACTTTAATGAAAAAGGTAGGTGGTTCCATGATTTAATAATGTTTTAATTTTTTTTCTTTTTTGTAAGTTAAGAGATAAAAATACAAAATAGATTATTATATAGGCCATAAAATTTAAGAATGGTAATTTTTAATATAATTTTTAACTTGATGTAAGTACGATGTGAAATTTATTAGAGTTTAAATTGACTGAAGAAGATGCAATTATTATGTAAAAAAGTTTTAGATGAAATATACTATTACCTCAATATAAATGATGTAGTAGAATTATCCAATCAAGAAAACAAGAAAGAATTATTGATTGAATGTGAATTAAAAAAATCAAAAATAGTTTCACTTTAAATTAAAAAATAAAAAAATTATAAAATTTACTTTTAATTTTTTTATTTATTATTAATAAATAAATCTCTCTTACTTCGTTAATTAGATAATTTTATCACGTCAGTACATCATTTATACTGATGTGATAGAATTATACCACTTAAAAAAAATTTTATTAAATAAGTAATATGTCATTGTACGATTAATAATCGTATCATATTTAAATTTAAAACTTTTAACACGTGAATATATTTATAATATAATTAACTTTTTAAATATTCATATCATATTAAATCATTTATGATTTAATAAATCTATTTATTTATTTTATATTTTAAAAGTGATTTAGTTATATTTATCTATTTTAGAAGGTTCTTAATTATATTTAAAATAAATTGATTAATATTTAAAAAATATTACTAAAAATACTATTAAAAATATATTAAAATATAATTAAAAATTTTAAATAAATAATACGATTATAACTTATTTAATTATTTAATACTAATATCGAATTAATATTTATATTTATTTATATTATTATTAAATAATTCAAATTTTAATTGATATTTTTTGACACACAATAACTCAAATTGACACCTCTAATAAAATCAACGGTGGGATCATAAAATAAAATTACATAGTAAAGTAGATGATTTGAGCTACACGAGTTGGTGCATTTCGGGCTGCACTGGCCTTCATTCCTATTTACCTACTCGTCCTTCCTGCCTGTTCAAGGCTTCAATCAATCTTTGCTGAGCCCATACAATATCCAAACTAAAGACGAGGTTGGTTTGCTCTTTGCCTGATGGGAGCAATTCGTAATTGGCAACTAGAAATTTCTAATGCAGAATAACTACAATCTTTTGTCAGATACAATGAAAATAAGAATGATACCTTCCCGAACTCCATGATTAAAGCATTGGAGAAAATGAAAGCTGCGTCAAATAGAAGTTAGCCAAAACAGAAGCAGTCACTTTCGTTATGGAAAGTCCAAAGTAGGCAGATATAAACTACAAAACACCATTACCCAATTCCCAGCTGTTGCATTTTTTTACCTACTACCATTGCCGACGAGGAGTTTTCCAGTGATACGAGTGATTTTCTGTCTGTTTCTCTTTTGCCAGCTTCAAGTTCAGGTAGTAACTGTCTAATAATCCTGTGTTGTTTTCCGTGCATCTCTGGCTAAGCTGAAATAATACGTTATGGGAGAGGAGGAATACAAGAGAGCTGAATGTAAACCATCTGAAGAGCATCGTCATTTTAAAGAATCGGGTCCCAATACCGTCTATCCGCAGAATTTTTTGAACCCATTTGCTCAACGTATGCTCTCTGTCTCTCTATTTTTGCCTTCACTAATTTCTCTTTCTGCTTGTTAGACGACATGAAATAAAAAATTTGTCTATGTATCTGAATAGAGTCAAGGGCACAGGTTGATCTTTCGAGCAGAGTTTGTATAAGAAATTATCCGAGTGCCCTGAATTATCATGAAAAATATGTAGCAAAATTATGTTAGAAAGTTTGCTTCTATTATAATCAGTTTGAATTATTTATGTAGAAGGGACTGCAGATCCTGACATTCAGAAAAATTCTGAGGACTCTGCCGATAGAGGTATAGATTGGGTTTATTCTTCACGATATGTTTTATGTTTTGATGTGTTTTTCCTCGCAAGCTTTCTTCTCTTTGTATTTGTATTTCATGTTCTGGTTTCATGTTTTGCTTCACAAGGTTTAATTCTAGATTGCCCGGCTCGATTATAAAATTTAGGCAATTCTTGAGACCTTCGTCTAATCTGAGGGGCATAAAATAAAAATATTCCATGTATCTTAATAGAATTATGAGCACAAGTTGATCATTTTGTGTAGAGTTTCTATGGTAAACAGTCCCATTGCCCTGAAATTTATCATGAAAAACATGTAGCAAAATTATCTAATTGGTTTGCTTCTATTCTAAACTTGAATTTTGATGTAGCAGAGGTTGCAGCTCCTGACAATCAGAAAAAATCTGGGGATTCTGTTGACAGAGGTATGTTTGGGGGCTTATTTTCTCTGTGTTCTTTCTTACCGGTTTTTTCTCTATGTTTTTCGTTTCATTCTGAAGGATGAATAGAAGGAGGTGTATCCAAATATTCATGACTTAGCTCATTTTTCTTTGCTTCATATTTTATAACCAAATGCAGCATAAGATTCATTCTTGATTGCGTTCCTAAATTTTAAAATTTAGGAAATTCCTTAAAGACTTTATTCTAAATTGATGCTCAAAAAATAAAACTAAAATAAAATTATTGCCCTTATCCTTGTATCTTAATGGCATTATAGGTACAAATTAACCTGTTTGAGAAGAGTTTGTGAAGGAAGAATCCCATTATTGCAATGAAAAGGACCAAATTAGCTGCTTCTATTCTAACCAGTTCTAATGTTGGTGCAGCAGAGGCTTCAGATCCTGCTATTGAGAAAAAAATATTACGGAGATTCTGTTGACAGAGTTATGTTTGGGTTGATATTAAGTTGGCTATCTTAGTGTTCACTCTCAGAGATAACAATCTTTCTTATGTTATCGTTTCAGAAACTGTGCTTGCAAATGTCGGAAAGGAGAAAAGATTGGCTTTAATTAGAGCTTGGGAAGAAAATGAAAAGACCAAAGTAGATAACAAGTAAGAGGATTCCTCTTTAACATACTAACAATTTATCTGTTATTTGTTGTGGCAAATGTGCCAAAGAATCTTTGGCATGCATTGCCCATTGCCTGTTATAAAAAGTTTCCATGTGATGAGCTTTGGTTGATCTGATCAATATGTTAACTATTGAACAGGGCGTATAAAAGGCTCTCTGCGGTTGGAACGTGGGAAAACAGCAAGAAAGCAGCCGTAGAGGTGCAACTAAGAAAATACGAGGTAACAAAATCTATTGATGTCTCAATAGATTTTACTTTGGAATAGCACGATTTATTTGTTTGTCGTATGATGTCTGAGTGAATCCTGTTTTTGATAACACTTGTGGTGAATGTCAGGAGAATATGGAGAAGAAGAAGGCTGAATATGAAGAGAAAATGAAAAATAAAGCAGCAGAAATCCATAAGCAAGCTGAAGAAAAGAGAGCAATGATTGAAGCAAGGCGAGGTGAAGACTTTCTCAAGGTAGAGGAGACAGCAGCAAAATTCCGCGCAGCTGGGTTTATACCAAGGAAGTTTCTTGCCTGCTTTAGGTAAAAATGCAGTAGGGAAAATCTAAAGAACAGGAAAAAAGAAAAAATTCCCCAGGATTTTGTTTGCTTTCTTTTCTTCTTTGGCTTGATTATTTGTTATATTGTATGCTACTGTATTGACGTTTTTCAAGACATACTTGAGATGCTTACAGTTTGTTTACATATTTGGGAGATCCAGAACTGAGTTTGAAGACAAGTTCTTTTGTGGGTCTAAACAGTTCTTGCATTTTAGGATATGCTCAGGATTGAGGTGTTTTAAATGGTCAAGTATACACAATTCCAAATACATAATTTATACATGTACTCAATACCAAATACACAAGATAAAATACAGCCAGGAAAAAAAAGAATCACAACAGTGATTAAAGATAGAATCCTTATTCAGCAGAATGAGCACCAAAGCACAAACACAAATAAACCCAATCGAATAACAAATTTCCCAGACCAAGAAATTAAAAAAAAATCTTCTTAGTTCTCCTCAACCTCTTCATCATACTCCTGCCCGTCCTCTGCCACAGCCTCCTGATATTGCTGATATTCAGATACCAAATCATTCATATTACTCTCAGCCTCAGTAAACTCCATTTCATCCATGCCTTCCCCAGTATACCAATGCAAAAATGCCTTTCTCCTAAACATCGTTGTAAATTGCTCCGAAACACGCCTAAACATTTCTTGAATGGACGTAGAATTCCCCATAAATGTCGATGACATTGATAACCCTGTTGGGGGAATGTCACAAACACTTGATTTAACATTGTTTGGTATCCACTCAACAAAATATGAAGAATTTTTGTTCTGTACATTGATCATTTGTTCATCAACTTCCTTGGTACTCATTTTGCCTCGGAACATAGCTGAAGCAGTCAAATACCTACCATGGCGTGGATCAGCTGCACACATCATGTTTTTAGCATCCCACATTTGTTGAGTGAGCTCCGGAATTGTTAGGGCACGGTACTGCTGTGAACCACGAGAAGTTAAGGGTGCAAAACCAACCATGAAGAAGTGCAGACGTGGGAATGGGATTAAGTTTACGGCTAATTTCCGTAGATCCGAGTTGAGTTGGCCCGGGAAACGAAGGCAGCATGTCACTCCACTCATTGTTGTTGAGATCAAATGGTTCAAATCACCAACTACATGACAGATGTTCACATGATATACATATTAGAAGCATATGAAAACTTTACTGCTCATCAAAGTTCCAAAGTTTCTAACTTACAGCTGGGATTTGTGAGCTTGAGAGTTCTGAAGCAGATATCGTAGAGAGCTTCATTGTCAAGAACCATACACTCATCAGCATTTTCAACGAGCTGGTGCACAGAGAGTGTTGCATTGTAAGGTTCAACCACTGTATCAGAGACTTTAGGTGAGGGGAAAACTGAAAAAGTCAGCATCATTCGATCAGGATATTCTTCCCTGATCTTGGATATCAGCAGTGTTCCCATTCCGGATCCAGTCCCACCTCCCAGAGAATGGCAAACCTGAAATCCTGTAATTTAAGATCCATGAAAAATAAAGTTGATTAGCTATAAGCAAAACCATTGATTTAAGCATTTATAAGTGGAGTTATACATTACACATTGTTAACCTACCTTGCAAGCAATCACAGTTCTCAGCCTCTTTACGAACAACATCAAGAACTGAATCGATCAATTCAGCTCCTTCAGTGTAATGTCCCTTAGCCCAATTGTTTCCAGCTCCATTTTGTCCGAAGACGAAATTATCAGGTCGAAATATTTGGCCATAAGGTCCTGTACGCAAGCTGTCCATTGTTCCTGGCTCAAGGTCCATCAACACAGCTCTGGGCACATAACGACCACCACTTGCTTCATTATAGTAAACGTTAACCCTCTCAAGTTGAACATGAGAATTTCCAGCATAATTCCCTGTTGTATCAATCCCATGTTCGTCACACACTACTTCCCAAAACTTGCCACCAATTTGATTGCCACATTGGCCAGCTTGAATGTGAAGGATTTCTCTCATTTTGGTATTTGAGTGAAAACCAAAGGTAGGGAGACAGAGAACAAGGGCGAGGGAGGGAGATATAGGGCGGTAGAAGGGAAGAAAGAGCAATGAAGATGAAACGGGGGATGGGTTTTTGTAGGTGGAAGAAGATGGATTTGAAGATTGTGACACTGATACCTTTTGCTAAGAAAGTGAGAATTATGAATAAAGTTCAATGAATAATATCATGTGTCTTTGTTTGGAGGAAGATGTGTCAAACTCCAATGAGAGTTGTGAGCTGGATATGAATCAAGACAACGAGATGCATGCTACTGCCTTTGGTCTTATTCGATCTTAAAATTGACCAATCAATCCTCCAATGTGACTTCTCATCTGTCATTAGAGCTCCAAACTAAAACTGCCCACTGCTTTTTCGGTGACCCCCCACTCTACGATTTTTTTTTTTTTTTGTTTTATTGGCATATGATGATTGGACTGAATTAATTTCCGCATTAATTGTTAATTGCAACTTAAAGTTTTAGGGCTCTTCAAATATGCCTAGCCCTTACTTTCATTGGCCTAATGCCACAAAATTTAGGACTTTGTGTGATAAAAAACTTGTATATCAGCATGACAATAATGTTGCAGACTGCATAGAGTTAGCAAAAACAAATATTTACTATTGATTTTTTTTTTACTAAAATAGCTCAATTTTAATATTTATTTATTATTATGGCTCAAGCTTCAAATTTTTTATATTTAATGACAAATGTGAACAAAAATATCTATAATTTTATTGATTTTTTTAAAATTAAAATATAAAGGAAAAGAGAGAAAAGGTGAATTTGACCGAGCACACAGATGATTTTAGTTGAGAAAAATTAGTATAAAAATAGTTTTTCTTAATAAATTTCATCGAAAATGGTTAATACAAAGATAATTTTTTTTAATAAATTTTATTGAAAAAATACCATTTTTACATTAATTTTCTTTAGTAAAATTCATTTTCTCTTAACATCTTAATTTTAAAGGTAAAAAAATAGAAATATTTTTGTCCAACACTAAATTTTTGGCCTCTAATCTAATAAATTTGTAACAATATGTTTAAAAATTGGGTCATAAGTATCAAAACCCATTTACTATTTGGCACTTTCTTCGGACAACTCAGTAAACCAATGATCAAAAAAGATTTGGGGAAGGTAGATGGAGATAAGGTAGTTATAGCATACAAATCAATTAAAGATTTGCATGCATAATTTACGAACCAAATAAGGTGCCTTACAGTAAGACAAGAGAAGAGGAATCAGAGTGAGATGTAGAAGATTCATTCAATTATTGGAGTGAAAGGCATGAGAGTTGCTCTCAGACTGTCGTCCCAATAAGTATAATTTGTGGCCTTCTCGCACAAAGGAACCAGTTGGCTACGTGTTGGAATCCAATGTTCAATTCTTCTACGGAGGAAGCCAAGCTTTCATCAAATTATCCACTCAGAATCCATAGCAACTCGTATTAACTTATGAATTAAAGTAGGTGCTCTATTCTAGTAATAGTAACATAGAAAATGGTGGAATGAATGAATGAGATGGAGATTAGGTTAAGATGTCAATGAGTGTTAAAGCTCCAGCATTGTCATTCAGGGGCCAGGGCCACACCCACAACCAAAGGAGATGTATGGGAAAAGGATAAGATGTCTCAATCTAAATAATATCAACACAACACGTGATGTTAGAATGTCTTCTCTATAGCAGCCACATACACCTGGCTATCTACTTCAGGAAAATGAGATTGAAGAAAAACCATCGATGATATGCTTCAATGATCAAATTTGAAAAGCACATGGTATATGTTCAAGGTCACATGGCATGGCCGTTTCTTGGTCGAGTTCGAGCTGTTCAATTTAAATTCGAACAACAGTTATTGTTCTATCAGAGTTGCATGAGTATCTTCGTAACAATTATTTTACATCATACTTTATTCCGGTTCATTGTAGATTGAAAACAGTTGGGAGTAAGCCAAAGATTACTCCCAAAGTTTAAAGTGAGAAGTACCAAGAGAATTTGAATTCATCTTAATAGCGCAGCTCCTCGAAAACAGGATCTACAGACTGTTCCCACTTCCCTTGGAACAACTCCAAAAGTTTCTCGGCAGGTGTCACACCTGTACAGAGTTATCTTCTATAAGGACTTGCACCAAAAGAATATAAGATATGCAAATAAAATATAAGCTTTAGATCGTTTACCCGTTCTAAGTATCTCAGCCACCTCGTCCAAGAACACTGACTCTTTAAAACCTCTCCGTTCCAGACCCTCCTATAGATGAATAGATGTTTATTTTCAATCTGATCTAACAAGGTAACATTGCAGTGGTAGTGACAACACCAATGCCAAGTTACCTTCGCAAGGTTTAACACATCTTCAGCAACATGCCTCAGCAAACCATCCCGAAATGGTGTCTTTAGACCAGTCTTTGGGACCTACTTAGTATAATGTGGTGTCAAATATAAACATGGACCAAAAGTCCACAAATCCATCAAAAACTGAGGCAAGACATCAATGTTTAAAAAACTGTATAATATCGACACAGTCATTATGTTATTCAAATTACATATGCAGAGTTATTCTGCCCGTATCAATTTTCCATTACCTTATTCCGCAACATTTGTCTTTCTTCCGGGTTCCAATCAGCTGTCATGTCTAGTACATTTTGGAGGGATACTTCGTCATATAACAACCCTACCTGAAATTAGCAAGAAAATCTAAACCAAATGCTGCTCAACTAAAGCTGCAATAATCTACAAAAGCTTGACAAAAAGCATCTAATATTTCAGGTGTGATGTCATATGAATCAGAGGCCATTGCAAATCATCTGGATAATTGATAAAAAATGAAGCATGTGTACTTCCAACATTAAGACTTCATATAAAGAAGGGGAGACATGTATCAAAGAGTGCTACATTGGTCGCTAGAAGCATACAAAAAAGAGGCACCATGCATCATTAGACAAAAAATATCAGACAATACAACCAACTTGTGTTTACAAGGCCAAAACGCATTTTCGATTCTCCAACTCTTCCTACTTCGCCCATGTCGTCCAGATAAATACTGAATCATATGCAAGAGAGCATATGCATTATCAGAATAAAGATGCCAATTACCCATAATGCTGGCAAAGCACATAACCTCCTCAAAGGACCTCCATCGGCACCTCTCATCTCCAAGTATCTCTTCAGTCTAACCTGAATATAACAGTAACAGGTGGCTCAAATCAGCCATAGGCATTGTGAAACGAAAAACTCTCAGGAAGTTGATCACAAAAATACAACAAACCTCAGGAAATATCGTTGTCAGGTGATTTTCCCAATCATTAAGAGTTGGCAATTCACCTGGAAGACATGGAAGTTTTCCAGCCATGAAGTCCTGCAAAATGTCAAGTGTTATTGCTCAAACAATTAATAGCCTGAGATAGCGTGTCATGGTTAAGATTAACAAACAAGGGGAGAAAACTATTAGGGTAAACAAGAGCATGGCTATAAAAGAAGCCTAAGAGTGCAAACTATTAAAGATAGATGGAAACCCTGAATGACATCCCGGCACAATCAATATACTTCTTATTGCGATAAACTAAATACATTGGAACATCAAGGGCGTAATCAACATAGCGCTCAAACCTGTATCAGAAGAAAAAGAAAAACAAAAGCATAATTAATTCAATGGACTAAGAGACAAAAAATTACTTTCCCTCAAGAGAAGTCAGAACAGTTTTCAAGTTAAATGGGAAGACAACCAGAACTGAACAATAACATGTGATATTTTCTCAATACGTGACAAGAATTCAACTTACCCAAAAGAGTCATCAAAAACAAAGGGAAGCATGCCTGTGCGATCATTGTCAGCATCTGTCCAAGTATGGCTATTCAAATAAAAAACAATCAACATGAAACCTGGGGGGAAAAAGATAATATGAAGACAAGCGTCTAAAGTGACATCTAAAACCTTCTCAGGCTGAGATAACCATTTGGCTTTCCTTCTGTAAATGGTGAATTTGCAAATAGAGCTGTTACTATCTGTTTTAATATTGACATCTGTTAATTCTCTTTACATTAGAGAAGAACTTCACTAAAAACAAAAGGCTGTAGATTTTCTCACTGGCTGCAAAGCAAGACCAGCACGAAATTTGCGGATCATGTCAGCTTCCGAACAGAAGTCCAGATTAACCTATTATAAAATAAATTTACAATAGAGATAAGTATAGCTTTGCATGTGAAAGATTCACCTTTTCATCAAGTCAAGGTGAGATTAAATTACAAAAATTACCTTCTGTTAAAGAATTAAAAGATTCAACTCACCTGAACAGTGCATGTTCTATACATCGTTTCAAGTCCAAGTGACCCAACTTTAGGACAGTAATTCGTCATAATCTCAAATCTAGCCTGGAGCCAAAATCTCGAGTCACTGTGCGAATAATCCAAGTTTCTAAAGGTGGAATGAAACAAAGTAGATAATCTAGCAATGATTAAAAGCAAAATCTTAAAGAATGAACATGTATCTTGATCCATTAACATGTAAATTGAGAAGATTGGTAAACGAAATTCTGACAACAGAGCATGATATAAGCAGATCATACGGACTCTGAACTTTCGCCCTTAGTACCAAATTCAAAAGTGACTACCTAAAGTCCTTGTCTTAACAACCAATCTTAAGAATACAATTAAAGAAAGGTTAAAAGGAAGTGATAAACTCTATGTTTAGTTAAATAAAGAAGATTATGGCAGAAATGATAGTTGGACTGACAAAATATTTTTTATACGAAGCAAAATGTGTTGAATTAATAAAAAAAAATTTACAGGCAGAAAAGAAACTAATTGTGTAATCAGTCAATGAAAATGCTTAGCGACTTGGATACTTTACAAATCAAAAGGCAAGCATTTGGACATTATCACTTTCCAGCCATTTGAATTTGTGAGAGTGATGATTAGTACCCTTGGCACAGCAGGTATATCTCTAAGTTCACATTTGGGATGGAAGCCAATTCCTATAAATGCTATTCCCATTTCTTCTGCAACAGCTTTCGCCTGATACAAAGCAAAAATGAAGGTAACTAATAAGTTTAACAACACATAGCATATATATTCCATGAACCTGAATATATATATATATATATATATATATATAAAAAGCAATAAGCACTAACTTTGGATTACTGCAATTAACTCCTGTAGAGACATCAATAGCAAACAAAACAGACAGACAATGATTAACAAAAAAGCCACGACACCTCAGCAGGAAACATAAGCTAGAGTATATTGCAAGAATCAAGAGTTCTTGACAGGGCATAATCTACACACACACACACACACACAAAACATATATATAAAGCAATAAGCACTGACGTTGCATTACTGTGATTCCCTCCTGTAGAGACATCATTGACAAACAACAAAGACACGACAGCACAACATGAAACAAAAGCTAGAGTATATTGAGAGCATCATGATCTCTTGATAGGGGATACTTATCTCAACTGGAGGAATGACAATTTGGAAATTGATCATTCCTCCAGGAACACTTGTCTCAACTGACCAGCAGGCTCCAAGCATAAAGATAATATACCAAAATGCTAACAACAATAAGCTAGTCTACTCCTTAATTAAAAAAAAAAAAAAAGTCTGATAAATTCAACAAACCTGATAAAGGTGTGAACTAATCTCAGCCCTAGTTTGATGTACAGTTTCAAGAGGTGCACCACTAAGCTCAAGCTGACCGCCAGGTTCCAGTGATATGCTTTGTTTTCCCTGGACAACAAAAATTAAGGGTTTTCAAAACAAAAAAGTCATGCACAATACATGAAATTCTTTTCCAAATAGTCTCTGTAGTACAGACATATTTGAGGAAAAAAAAGACTAGAAAGATCTTTTTTTTTTTTCTATTTTTTTCCTAAAACAGATCTGTCAAGCTTGATCATTCAACACATATACAACCAACTGGAAAGAGAACGTAACTTGAATATACAAAGTTGAGGATTTTAATTAAAAAAATCAGCTTACTTGTTTGAGTCCTATAACGTTGTCACCTTCCATTATTTTTTCCCATTCAAATCTCTCAGCAATGCCATTAAGCAACTTTGCTATCTGTTTGTATTTCATAGGACTTAAAGTTCCAAACTCGTAACCAAACTTCTCATGTTCTGTACCAATTCTGAAACAACCATATTGCTAAGTTAGAAAATCACCACTATAAATTTGGAAAATGACTAACGGAGCAGATAATTACAGAGCAAAGGTGGCAGAATGAGATACTATTGAACAATCCATGTAAAATAATGACAGCATGAAATGGGTAAAACAAAGGATTAAAAAACTAACATTTCACCTACAGAACATAATAAACAGAAATGACACACAATAACATCTTTGCTATTACTGAACAAAACCAAAAAAATCTTAAAGACATCTTAAAATAAAATAAAGAGTAAACATATACCACTCTAATCCAAGTACCTCCATTCTTCTTTAGGCTTGCATCCAGAGGCAAGGTATCCCACAAGATCCTCTTTGGTCAGTGGCTCTGCGGCAGCCACAGCAGCTTCCGTAGGAGGGCTAGAAGCAACAATTGCCCGATGCCCTCTTCGAATTCCTACCCCTGTATTGCCTAGTTGTAAAACTTGTGCTATCTTGGCAGAATAGCGTGATGAGGAAGAGAAACTAACACATGTTTCCTTCATCATAAAAGCCTCTATGTTGTTTATCATGCCAAAAACCCCATTGTCTCCAGTCATACAGCGAGTTACATCAGAACGTACACCACATGATGGACATACCTGGGAAATGAGTGCCATTCTGCTCCCCTGCAAAAACATATTTTAGCCACTAAAAACACACATCCACCATCCAAATGAAAGTTTCAGCTTAATATATTGCCTTCATACCATGTTATACTATTAACGAAATTACACACAGATTAGCAACACATAGCATTAGTTACCATCACCAAGACAGAAGGTAATATATACCAATACCATCATCATGATAAACAATTAGTTCTACAGATACGTCATTATTCATAATCGTACAATTACAGATCTTAATGCACACTCTTTCTCTTAACATACATATATTTTAATCTTTAAATATAAAGTCTCAGTTCCTCATTTAACCAAATACAAACACTCATAACAGAGAATCACCTTCCAAATTCAAGTAAACAATCCTTCATGTAATGCAACGTGCAACATAAATGCTAAAAATTAAACACCGAGAACAAAGATATACTAATTACAATTAATGAATTACTTGAATCTGTCAAATTCCTAGCAAATGCTAGTGCATTTGCAATTTCCTGGCCAAGGTCCGGCTAAGGTGGTATCTATTCCATACTATCATATCCCATTTCCATAACATTCTAACAACTCGGCTCTAATTTTTTTTTAATACTTTAATCCATCAATATAGAAATAACTCAACATCATACGATGTAATAAGGATTGAATCAGAATATTAATGCTCACAAATTGAAGATTTCTCACAAATTTAGTGGCGAAAGGGAGAGATGACAATGAACGGCAGCAACGCGACAGCGAGGGACACGGCGGACGCAAACAGACAAGAGACGTCGGCCAGGGAGTTTAAAGGCTGCAGATGAGCCGTCAGTGTTGTGGGGCTGCTGAAATGGTGCTGATTGCTGAACCGACGCAGTAGAGCAGTGGAGCAGTGTATGAAGCGGATTTGGTCAACCAAACACTCGATTTTAGCTGTACCTGTCGCTTTCTTCTTTTGTGTTTTAGCCAATTTAAAACACACAAATTTTGCCACAAGTCTCAATCTGACTCCCTGTACTGCACTCTGACATCTTACACAACCTGCTGACTCCTTGTCTGCTAGTTTACAATAATATCGGACATCCACCATTGCAACTGTCATAAAAGCAAATCCAAAAATGAAACGAAGGTAATGTTATAACCAACATGATTTTGGATACACAGGAAAGTTGGAAGGCACCGAAATCTGGACGCAAATTAGACGTAACGGCATATTTCACTCATTCGCAGTCAAATTTGTTGGATTAGAATGAGTTTAATCTATGCTAGATTGAAGAGGAATGATTGTTTATTTTTAACTGTGTAAAATATCATAATTTGTTCTGTTAAATGTCCTTAGAGAAATTAGCCTAATTTAAGAGAATTTTAACATTTACCACAAAATATTATTCATTCATAATTGGTAAAGTTAGCGATATATATATATATATATATATATATATATATATATATACTTAAATATAACTATAATTTTTCGTTCTTCGCTTTTAGTTAAAAAATAAATATGTATTATAGATATAATAATTTTTATTTTACATATTTAAATATTTAGATTTAAATACAAATATTTAATTATCTTTTAACTAAATTATAATTAAGTATATAAATATATTATTAATGTAATTATTTCATAATTATATATTTTTATTTAAATTTTTAAATAATCAATATTATCAATTTAATTATATAATTTGTAATAAATTATATTTTAATGTAAATTCAAAAAATTCTTTAATATTTTAAAGAATTGATAAATATATATAAAATAATTATATATTTATTTCGACCTAAATATTATATCAAAAATACTAGTTTTTGTTCCTAATAATATTATCACTCCTAAATATTTCTTATTATTTTTAGTTATTAGTGTGATCATATAAATTTATTATAAAATAACTGTAAACTTTATTATGAACTTTTTGAATTTATCGAACTCTTCAATTATTCAACGATTATAGTTAACATCTAATAATATGTCATATTTTAATTAATCCACAATAAAGTCATAGTTCATCAATTTCTATCTCAATTGTACATACCATGTCATTAAATTTTTTCTGTTATTTAATCTCAATCGATTTTAAATCTATAATATATCAAAATTTTTATTGATAAAATTACGAAATATCAATTTATATATACTGAATTTGTCACTACGAACTCTTTCGTGAGATATTCAATCACTCTAGTATGAGATTTATTTTTTTAATTATTTATCGATATTCGTCTGAAAACTAGAATTCGAATCGAGTCAATGAAAATTCTGATCTAATGCGCATCGAGTCAATGAATCTTACCTTAATCATTACATGTTTTTAAATACAAATAACATGTGACTAAACTAATTTTATAATATAAAATATTAGTCTCGTAGTTATTTATTATTATGTAGTTATATTCAAATAAATAATTATTCAACTATTTATTTCCTATTAATATTTTAATAATGTGATTTTTACGTTATCTATATTGATACTATCTTATGATATTCACTGATAATATTCAGTATATTTATTGTACAATGTCATTGTTCAATTAATATTGTCTCTTTAAAAAAATAATTTTGATAATATCATTTACTTATTAAATAAATTATATAAATAATTTATAAATATATTTTATTTATATATATAATTAAATAAAAAAACATTATATATTTATAAATAAATTTTTTTATTAATATATATATATATATATATACAAAATAAAATATATTCTAAAATTGATAATACCAACGATTTTCACGACCTATTCCAACAAAATTGTCTTATCGTGATCCTGTATCCGTAATCAGCTTCCGCGGTTGATTTTACCCATTTAACATTGACTGAATCCAGCTCCGAAGAACCCTGGTGGGTTTGACAGCAAAAATGCTATGGCTGAGTGGCAAAGATTTTTCTTCTCTGCTTCACGTAAAGTTGAAAAACTATGCAGCAAAATAATAAATAAATAAATAAATAAAATAAAACCCCTATGCAGATGGCATGTGTTCAAACTTCAAAGTCACGTGGCCTAGTCCTTCTTGGTCGATCAGAGTTGCATGGGAATCCCCCGTGGCAATATTTTATGTTATCATCTGTTACCAACACTAAAATGGAACTTGTGAATACGAAGCAAGAGGCCTAGAGATAATCAAATCCCCAGTGCACCAGGGAATTAATTTAAATTCTGTGTGTGTTCGGATGCATGATGAAACCAAATATTAAATAATGAACCGTCTATTTGCAGAGAATATAAATTGAACTTCCGAAATCATGATTCTTTACGGACTCTCGGTTCCAGACCCACCCATATGTTTATTCTCATCATGATCTATCTAACAAGGTAAATTTGCAGTAGCAGTGACAACAACAGTGCCAAGTTAATTACCTTCGCCAACTTTAACACGTCTTCAGCAGCATGGCTCAGCAAACCATCCTGAATGCTGTCTTTAGACCGGTCTCCGGGACATACTTAGCATATTATCAAAACAGTTAATTCCACTTTCCGGTGGGAAAACTCACAATAGTTTCCGAGTTAAAATGTTTGAACAGAACAAGAACTGAACAATAACACGCGATATTATCTCGATATTTGAAAAGAATGCAACTGCAGAGAGCTTGGAGGGTGGAATTCCATTGACCTAATCCTCAATTTTAGCTTTCAGGATTTCCTTTCCAAGGGATTTGCACCGAATACGCTCTGAAAGCTCTAGCATGCTTCCGTTACAAATGTCGCATCCCTGTATTGAAAGTTCTAGCGTGTTATTATTTTTCAAAACATGTCACGTCACTGTTCCTGAGAAAACCATGCGGTACATAGGGTCGCGTAATACCGACAAAATTATGTCTCCACGGCGGACGTTCGAACATACTGAACAAAGGCTTTTAGATATTAAGATCGAAGGACATTGATGAACCATCAAAACAAAATGTTGTTCAAAAAGTTAACCTTCAGATAAAGTAAAAGGGCGTGATAGTCACATTCACTGGATATAGTCAATGAGCATATTCATTACTTTATTTATGTTAAAATATAATAAAGTGTTCGTGGTGGTGCTGTGTCTCATCGTTTACTGCTTTTTGGTGACCCACTTTTCTTGGTTGCTGCCACGTCGCTCACCGCTACAGAGATTCTGGAATCATTATAGCATATCCATCGATCCACTTTGTCTTTCTCTTATTCATCGATTTCGGTTACTCCCACGTCAAATTATTAAAAAGAAAATGATGATTTGTTTAGGTACTGAGAAAATGGAAAGAAAATGACATCATTGTTTGTCTAATTGTCGAGAAAATGAAAGAAAATGACTTAGATGATTTGTTTAGTTGTTGAAAAATGAAACAAAATGACTTAATCAGTTTGATTAATTATGAATTGCAAATGGGCGCACGTCTTTGTCGCGTGACCCAAGTTAGGCAGCTGATAAGCTTATCCTCTCAAACGGCATATCAAACACTTCTCTCAATCTAAACTACATCAATACAACACAACCCATGATGTTAGAATGACTTCTATATAACAATTAGCAACCAAACATACCAATCCATAATTAATTTCAATAAGTAGAAGTTGAAACCAATGTGAATTCAACACAGTTTGAATAGGTTATGTTCAATCAGAGTTGAAACAGTATCCTCATGCAGACAAGTTATATCATGATTTATTCCTAATGGTTGTAAATTAAAAACAGTTGAGAACAGAAGGATTATTATCAAAATTTAAACCCAGAATTACAAACAGGAGGAGGTCACAAGAATCTTTAACTCATCTTAATAGAGTAGCTCCTCGAAAACAGGATCTACGGACTGTTCCCATTTCCTGTGGTATAACTCCAAAAGTTTCTCGGCTGGTGTCACACCTGTGCAAATTTATCATCTGTTAGGACGGATATCCAAAGAATAGAAGTGTAGAAGTTCATATGCAAATTGAATTACTTTACATCTAATTTCAAGATTATACACATGAAGTTTCTCATTTTTTTATTATAATGAACAATTATTTCTAAGGAGACAACCCCATTGATTAGGCTTGTCACATTGAAGCAAGAGGCCTGCGGATCAAATCCCCCTTGCACCAGGGAATTAGTTTAAATTCTGTGTTTAGTGGTGAGACATGTGGCAGATGATAAAAGAAAATAAGAAAACAATAATAATAATAGTGAATTTCTGTTCATAGAGACAACACACACACAAAAAAAAAAATAAAAATGAACTGCCTAAATGTTCACAAAAATTTTTACATAAAAGGTTATCCAAAATAGTTAAACAGATGTAGCTTAAAGAGATGAAAAAAATATAAGTTCTAGATCATTTACCTGTTCTAATTACCTCAGCAACCGCATTCAAGAATCCTGATTCTTTATAGCCTCTCCGTTCCAGACCATCCTACAGAAGAATACATGTTTATTTTCAACTTGAACTAGCAAGGTAAAATTGCACTAGCAGCGACAACACCAATACCAATTTACCTTCGACAACTTTAGAACCTGTTCAGCAACATCCCTAAGCAAACCATTCCGAAACGGTGTCTTTAGACCAGTCTTTGGGACCTACACGGTAGATTATCAAATTAAGATTTGCTATCTTGACTATATCAGAAAGATTAAAACTTGGCAGTACCCCTGTTTTTTTTTTTTTGGATAAAAGGCAGAAAAAGGAAGTATATTGACAATGTAAAATATGAAAATGGACCGATAAGTTCACTAATCTATCTGAAACTGAGGCAGTCCATCAATGTTTTAAACCATAAATATTGACACACTCACCCTGCAATTCAAGCATTCAAATGAAGTTTTAAACTATAAATATTAACACATTCATCCTGCAATTAAAACTTCATTTGAAAATTTTTTTTCCCCCCACATCAGCTATCCATTACCTGAGTCCTCAACATTTGTCTTTCTTCAGGGGTCCAATCGGCTGTCATGTCTACAATACTTTGAAGAGAGATTTCGTCATATAACAAACCTACCTGAAATTAGCAAGAAAATCTGAATGAGCAAATTTTGCTCAGATAAGGCCAAGATAGTCCACAAAAGCTTGGCAAAAGGCATATGATATTTCAGATAGGATGTTGCAAACTATAGGCCATTGCAAATAAGTTAGATAATTTAGAAAACAGCAAATACTTGTGAAGATGTGTACTTTCACTATTAGGACTTCAAATAGAGAAGCAGGGACATGTATCCAAGAGGGATACATTGGCAGTTAGATACATACAAATAAAAGTGACACCATGCATCATTATACAAAAGTTTCAAGAATATATGACCAACTAGTGTTAATAAGGCTTGTGATATCTTATCAAGTCTCCCACCAATCCTATTTAGAGTATGTTTAGTATTGAGGTGTTGAAGCTTTGAAGCTACAAGTGTTGTAGAATGAAATTATTATTAGATATCAAATATAAGTGAAAATTTTTAATGGTCCCCAATAAAAGTGGGTGGTTCTTTTGTGCTTTCAAAGCTAAGTAGAAGCACAACAGTACCAAACATACTTACCCATATTTCCAAATTCTATAGTAATACTAGGACATGCCATCCAGATGAGTACTAAACTATTACTGAATCATACACAACAGGGAGATTATGCATAAATAATTAAAGATGCCAATTACCCATAATGCTGGCAAAGCACATAACCTCCTCCAAGGCCCTCCATCAGCCCCTCTCATCTCCAAGTACCTCTTCAGCCTAACCTGAATGTAAGAGTAACATACAATTAGCCATAGACATAGTGAAAATAACAGCTTTCGGCAAACTGATATAGACAACTAACAAACCTCTGGAAATATTGTTGTCAGGTGATCTTCCCAATCCTTAAGAGTTGGCAATTCACCAGGAAGACATGGAAGTTTTCCGGCCAAGAAGTCCTGCAAAATATCAAGTGTTATTGATCAAACAATTAATAGCCTGAGATACAATGTAATGGTCAAGATTAACTAACAGTGGGAGAAAACTAGCAGCGAAAAAAAGAAAATGGATCAAAGAGAATGGCTATAAAAGAAGCCTTAAGAGTACAAGACTATTAAAGATAGACAGAAACCCTGAATGACATCCCAGCACAGTCGATATACTTCTTATTGCGATAAACAAAATACATTGGAACATCAAGGGCGTAATCAACATAACGCTCAAACCTGTATCAGAAGAAAGAGGGCAAGAAACAAATAGTTAATTCAGAGCACTAAGAGATGATGTTGGACTTAAAAGATGAAAAACTAGTTCCCTTGAGAAAAGTCAGAACAGTTTCCAAGTTAAATGGAAACAAAACCAGATTTGACCAATATTGCATGATATTTAATCAATATGTTACAAGAATTAAACTTACCCAAAGGAATCATCAAAAACAAAGTGAAGCATGCCAGTACGATCATTGTCAGTATCCGACCAAGTTTGGCTGTTCAAATTAAAAACGATTAGCACGAAGCCCGTGGGAAAAGATATAATACAAAGACAAGGGTCTAAAGTGAAACTAAAAACCTTCTCATGCTGAGAAAACCATTTGGCTTTCCCTCAGTAAATGGTGAATTTGCAAACAGAGCTGTTGCTACCTGTTTCATTATTGACTTCTGTTAATGCTCTATTACATTAGAGAAAATTTCCAGTAAAACTAAAAGGTAGTAGAGTTTCTCACTGGCTGCAATGCAAGACTAGCACGATATTTACGGATCATGTCAGCTTCCGAACAGAAGTCCAGATTAACCTATTATAAGCATATTTATAATAGAAATAAGTATAGCTTTGCATGTGAAAGAATCACCTTTTCACCAACTCAGGGTGAGAGTAAATTATGAAAAACAGATTCTGCTAAAGAATTATAAGATTCAACTCACCTGAACAGTACATGTCCTAAACATCATATCATGTCCAAGTGTCCCAACTTTAGCCATGTAACTTTTCATAATCTTATATCTTCCCTGAGCCAAAATCTCATGTCATTTTGCAAATATACCAAGTGTCTAAAGATAGTACAAAATAATGTAGATAAAGAAGCATTGATAAAAAGCAAAATCTTACAGAGTAAACCAATATCTTCATCCCATCAACATGTAAATAGAGCAGATTGGAAAGCAAAATTTAGACAACAGAGCATGGTAGAAGCAGACCATGCAGATGCTGAACTTTCCCACATAATACCAAATCCTTAACAACCAATCTATGTGAATACGACTAAAGAAAGGTTAAAAGAAAGTGATGAACACTGTTTAGTTCAAGAAACAAGATAACAGCAAAATTTTAAATTGACTGTTGAGATTTTTTCATAAGACGCAAAATAAATTGACTCTTCAGATATTGAAATCAATCAATGAAAATGCTAAAAAGATTGGATGATTTACAAATCAAGAAGCAAGCATTTGTGCAATATCACTTTCCAAACCATTACAATGTTTGTAATGAATGATGATTGATACCTTTGGCATAAGAGGTATATCTTTAAGTTCACATTTGGGCTGGAAGCCAATTCCTAAAAATCCAATTCCCATTTCCTCTGCAACAGCTTTCACCTGATACAGGGTAACAAATGAAGGTAACTAATAAGCTGAACCACATATAATATAATATATTCCATGAACCCGAAAAGAAAAAGCAATAAGTGTTGACTTCGCATTACTGCAATTCACTCTTGTAGAGACAGGAATGACAAACAAAACACAACCATAATAGCCAGGGAAAAAAAACACAACAGCACAGCATGAAAAACAAAAGCTATATAGTTTATTGGGAGCATCAGAATTCTTGACAGCAGTTACTTTATAAATGAATATCAATTCATGAAATTGGATGGTAGAGATTTTCCTGGGGTCCAGAGAAGGAAAATGATGAATTGGAAATTTTTCATTCATCCAGAAAAACTAATCTCAAATGACCACCATGCTCCAAGTAAAAAGATAATATGAGAGAATGCTTCCAGCAGCAAGCTTGTCTACTCCTTCATTAAAATATATATACACACACACACACACACACACACGATAAATTCAACTAACCTGATAGAGGTGTGAATTAACCTCAGCACAAGTTTGATGCAGAGTTTCAAGAGGTGCACCGCTAAGCTCAAACTGACCGCCTGGTTCCAATGTTATGCTCTGGTTTCCCTGGACAAAAAGTCAACGATAAATGAAAATATTTTCTCAATATTTGTTGTAGAGCAGACGTATCTGATTTAAAACAAAAAAAAAAGGCTAGAAAGATCCTTTTTTCTCTTTTTTCCTAGAACAGAACTGTCAAGCTATCATTCAGAATATATACAACCAAAGTGAAAGATAACATAACTTGAATATTACTCAAGCATTTTAATTTAAAAAATCAGCTTACTTGTTTGAGTCCTATAACGTTGTCACCTTCCATTATTTTTTCCCATTCAAATCTCTCAGCAATGCCATTAAGCAACTTTGCTATTTGTTCGTATTTCATGGGACTTAAAGTTCCAAACTCGAAACCAAACTTCTCATGCTCTGTACCAATTCTGAGACAACAATATTTTTAAGTTGGAAAATCACAACTATAAATTAAGGAATTGACTAACAGAATAGATAATTACAGATGTTCAAGTTTACAGTATCGCAAGTGAAAGAATGTCAAATTAGAATTATAGAAACAAAAGAGGATAGCTAATACCAGCAACATTTATAGCAAAAAAACACTCCTGAAAGGGATATGCTTGGACAATAAGGATGCAATTCAAAATCATATTGAGCGAAGGCAGTAGAATGAGATACCATAGCATTATCCATGAAAAAAGGGACAGCATGAAATGGACAAACCAAAAGACTATGAAACAAACTTTTTACCTACAAAAAATGATGAACAGGATTGACATGAAATAACATCTTCTCTAATACTGAACAAAACAAACAAAACCTTAGAAGACAACTGAAAATAAAATAAACAGTTAAAGTATACCACTCTAATCTAAGTACCTCCATTTTTCCTTAGGCTTGCATCCAGAAGCAAGGTGTCCTATGAGATCCTCTTTGGTCAGTGGCTCTGTGTCAATGACGGCAGCAACAATTGCTCGATGCCCTCTTCGAATTCCTACCCCTGCACTGTCTGAATGTAAAACTTGTGCTATCTTTGCAGAATAGCATGATGAGGAAGAGAAACTAACACGAGTTTCCTTCGTCCTAGATGCGTCCATATTATTTGTAATGCCAAAAAACCCACTGTGTCCAATCGTACAACGAGTTATATCAGTACGTATACCAACAGCGCCCAGGGAAATGAGTTCCATTAAGCTCCCCCTGCAAAAACACAAATTTCAGTCTCTAAAAACGCATATCGATATCCACCATCCAAATGAAATTTCAATATAATTACAGAATCTCAATCCACACTCCCTCCCCTTAAACATACGTACAATTTAACCACTAAATACAAAGTTTCAATTTATCATTGTCTACAAACCAAATATAAACTCTGCTAACGCAATATTAGTATACAAATTCAAGTAAACAAATCCTTCATGCAACACAACGTGCAATCCAAATGCTAAAAATTAATCACTGATAATCAAAATATACAAATTACAAACAAACGAATAAACTAAATCCAAACAAATAGAGAATGAATATGCTGACCTCAAGTAAAGCAGGATGAACTGAAACTGTTGGATTTGCAAAAACTCGGGCTTCAACCCCTGCTGTTGACGGAAAAAATGGAGATGGAACTCTCAAGGAAGAGTAAGGCTGCAAGAAGAGAGAGAAGTTTGACGGATCTTATATTGCTTTCTCATTTATATAAAAGGAATTCATGACGCCGGGGCGGGGGAATTTGATAATGCGGTGGGCACTACAATACCTTTAGGATCCACACTTATGGGTTGTCGCCACGTCACCACTACCAAGATTCTGTTAGTATTAATGCATCAATAAATCAACTTTTCTTATTTCTTTTTTCTTTTTTTCTTTTTATTCTTAATCTGTTGATTATTCCTAATTTTTGCATATTAAATTATTTAAATAAATAAATAAATCCTCTCAGTATAATAATATTCCGTCAACTTCTCTTAATTCTTTTTTTTCCTTAATGTTTAATGATTATAGTTAGTAGGTATGAATTCTTATTTCTTATTAAAATGATTTGAATATCGGTAAGGGACTTAATTGAATAAATTAAATAATTATTAACTTTTATGGAAATATAAAAAATAAGGATTGTTATCTTAATATTAGTATATTAGTACTTCTTTCTATTCTTTATCTTTTGATAAGATATTAATAGTGGTAAAATTAATATTAAATCGTTTAAATTTTATATTATTAAAATTTATAAATTAATTTTACATGTTATTATGTAAAATTTAAAATTATTTATTATTAATTACATTACGTATAAATACTTGATTAAGTTAATAATAAAAAATATTAAAAAAGAATTCGAATCCCTTTTTAAAGTAATTACCAATCTAAATTCACATTGATAGTCAAAATCTACTAAAATATTTTGATAATTTTATGAGTATTGGTAATTTATGGTAAATTCACTTTTTTTTATTCTTATTGTTATCGGGTATTCGATTCTTAATTGATCAAAGCGGTCGGATTCCAATAAAATAGTCTTTGTCAATTGGAAAGTAGAGGCAATAGTGATATCACTTTCATGATTCACATGAAACTCTAAAAACACGAAAGTGTAGTAAATTCACATGATAACATTGACAAAATGGGCATTACTTGCATAATCGGTTAATGCAACATTGAGAAGCAAACGCATTTCGGAAAGTTATTGACAAAGCGACTACTCTGGATTGGCATGTCAATCACAATCGAAAGAACATGCGCATCTGTTTCTTTGGCAACCCACAGGCCCAATAAAACCTCCCATCTCGCTCAGCTCGGCTCAGCAGCAACCCGTCTCGTCGTCTTTATCTCTCGCTTTAACTAGTTGGTCCATGGCAATGGCGCTGTCCGTAGGAGCACTAGCAGCAACAGACAATTACTCGATGCCGTCAACAAATTCCTTCCCCACTCCTGCATTGTCTAGATGTTTTCCATTTCTAGAAACAAAAGCGCATACCATCATGGTTAAGTTCTGCACTCCCCACATCTGTTGGGCTAGGATTATGGGGATCATTATGTCGAGTTTTGGACTTTTACACAAGGATTCTCTTCGGCCCATTAAAGGGCCATCCCAACTCTCATGACTCTCACCACACCATTTGTAGTCAGTCCTACACTCCACAAACTATCTAAAAGTTGAAAGCCGAAATGCAGATCTATTTGAATGTATTCACATTTAGTATCAAAATTACTAACTTCATTATGAAACGAAAGTAGACGTTTATCGCAAATATTACCAAACACACCACCATAAACAATCAATTAGAAGGAGAAATTCATAGCACCGCCATCAACGGAACTAAAAATGTCAAATTATGAACTGAAAGAAAGAAAATATTATATGTTATTACCATGAACGAAGACTAGTACCTAGTTTTTAATACTCTCAAGTCTGCCTTCTCCGCAAATGGTGCTAATTCTTACCAACAAAGAAGGTCAGGAGATTTTGGAAGCTAAATACAAGTCATCTTTCCAGAGTCTACCTGTCTCACAAAATCTACCATTCCATATAGTTGAGCAGAAACAAATGCACATGGCACAAATATAAAAGTTCCACAGACATATATTGTACGAATATGCAACACATGATAACATTGCGGCAATCCAATGCAGACCACCTTTTTCTATTTCTTTTTTTTTTTTTAAATTTTCCCTGCTTTCTATTAGACACAGCAGGGTCTCTGTATAACTAATTTTCATGAAAAATCGGATGAGGCACAAAGAAATCTGTACAACTTATGTTTATGGTTACCAGAAGATATCATCTACTGCAGCTGAAGATGACCGGTAATCTTGTTCCTCCTCGAGCTCCATCTCTGGCTCTACAGATCCAAACTCAGTTGACTCTATAGCAGCAAGGTTCTTCAAATCAACCACGGAAAGCTCGTCTAAGTGCCTCACCACCAAGTCTGCAGCTCCAAGCTCATAGACAGGATGCTTGCTAGCAACAGCCACACACTTCATCCTTGCATCGTGAGCTGCCTCCACTGTCTGATTAGAGTTCCCAAACACAATGCACCGCTCAGGTATAAACTTTAGAAGTTGAGCAGCATGTGCAAACATCTCTGGATCGGGTTTTCCCCTGTGAACATCCTCTGCTGCTACAATTACAGTAACGTATTCTTCGATTCCTATGGTATCAATTGCAGTCTCCAGTGTTTTTCTTGGACGAGTTGAAACTAATGCCATTGGTATCTTGTAATGCATCAATATATTCACAAACTCTTTAGATCCAGTTCGTAATCTATATATTCCACCTTGAAGAGCTTGGTAAACCTCTTCTTTCCTTGAAGCCATTCTTCTCAGTTCTGCTGGATCTCTTGACCAGCACAGAACTTCAGATATGGCTTGTTCATTCTTCATCCCTTCTACACGTCTAAGAATGAAAGCTGGGGGAGGAGATTTTCCCTCTTCTTGGGCAAGAGCCAGCCAAGCCTGCTTCTCAAGCTCAGGATCATCTTCAATTATCACTCCTTCCCACTCAAATATAGCACCTAACCAACCACAACCCATCCTTTCTTGTCTAAGCAAAGGATTGTGCAAGGATGGGTTGTCTGCTTTATTTTCTGGTGGCCACAAACCCGGTTTTCTGTCAACACCAGTGTCAATCTGGTACCTCCAATCCCGAGGTATCTTCTCTTCCTCTCTAAATGAATATGTCTCTTTTGTCAGCTCCATTGCCAGAGCATTAATTGGCGAATTTGTTATCCTGCCAATTTTCATTCTCAGCAGAGGAGAATAAGTAACAATCCTTCTACCGGTAAATTCGATTACTGGGAATCGGCAATTATCTGTAAACTTCCTTTTGCTGGATACATCCTTGGGAGGAAATCCTCGACACAATGGTCGATGCCTTAAAAATGATATGGCTGCAATTGAATGCACCGCCATATTTACCAGAAGACTATAACTAAACCCAATAACTAAAATTTCACTGTAAGAAATATCCCTTATCCACAAACCCTTTTGACGTCTCCTCTAACTCGACACAAAATCAACCCAAAATTCCCAAAGTCTCCGCCAGTAAAAACTACCCAACTGATGATTCACGACAACAATTCAAATGTTCTTAAGATATACCCTTCTTGAATGACAAGGCTGCTGCATCAAGTCCTAAAGTATTCTCTATAACCACAGGAAGGTAAAGAATGACAAGGTCTTGCCATAACAGAAATCCCAATATTATCAAGAAATCACAAGTGTGCCCTTCGAGCCAAATTAAGCGTAACCCATCAATCAAAACAATCTGAGAGCCCTGATTAGCAAGATAAACAGCTTTAGAACCTATAACAGTCAACGCCAGAAAGCAAAAACTCGATAAAATAAAATAAAAACGACATATATGCAGCAAACACGCACCAAATATCACAAAACTTCTGGCTCTAATAAAACTCCAAATTCTTATGAAAAAACTAACACTACCAGACAGGAACGCAAATAGAAACAGAAATCTATAACTCCCGGTTATATATACAGAGAGGAAACGAAAATGAAGAACCTGAGGAGATAGCAAACGCTGATCAAAAAATAGACGCCTACGATTGAGGATAATAAAAAGAGGGGAAGAGCTAGATTCTTCAGAGAAATGTGAATATCTCTCCCTCTATTGTTAGCCTGAAGAAGAAAGTTTCCTTTTTTTTTGGTTTTTTTTTTTTTTTGCGGTATATAATCTTCATAGTGGCCCAACCGGTGGAACGGTCCCGCCGGCGGATTTGAAATACACGTGTCGGTGATTTGTTTGGACTTTCTTCCGCCTTCGATTCTGTTATTTTCTTGCTCTTAAATCGTTCATCGTGCCTTCTTCGGAACCAATTATCATACATTCTACTTATACATACTAATAGTTGACCGTTAAACCAATAATTAACCATAGCAAACGTCAATAGGAAGGAAGTTTCCCAATAAAAATGATTTAGCCTAATAATTAATAAAAAATGCAACGTTAATTTAAAAAATAAAATAAAATAATTAAATTATTTAATTAATAAAACAAAATATAAATAATCATACCAGTTGTAATATCGAGTAAAATGCATCACTTCAGATTTTTTTTTTTTTTAACTAGGGATGAAATTGCGATTAAATTAAATGGGTAAGGAAGAATGAAGTTGTTGGGGGTGAGGTAAACAATGGGATTGGTCCATTACTGCAGGAGATTAATCCATTCGTGGATAACACATTGATATTAAAACATTAATTCAACGATTAAGAATAATCTAATTCGCCTAACGAAAAGCCAAACAATTAAAAGACGAGAACATAATGAAATCAATCCGCAAGTCGCAATTGAACTCTGAAAATTAGAAACCGCGACAAGATACTGTACTGAATCGTTGACTATCAATGACCACCGCACGATTAGTGGAAAACTGTTGACGCAGGTAATCGTGATCATCACATCTGAAGCCTCCGGGTAAGTGAAGAAAAACAATCACATGTCAATATATTATAGATGAGCCTATTGGTTAATTAATTAATTAATTAATCATGGATCGGCGCGATCAAACGATGGAGATCCTTCCATTTGCCTTTGTTCCTCTTAGAAGGCATCGCCAGAAATCAGGCCTATCCTAACCCCGTGCAAATATATTACACAAGATCCAGTTTTCGCCACATCATCATTGCTACGTGTCACGATCTGGATTGCTATTGGTAGGCGTGGTGGCAGTAGCATGTATGTAGACAGGAATTTGGGAGTTAGGGGAACTTATCAACCTAATCCTACTGGACCGGGTGATAATTGAGTTTTAGCCCAACCCGAATTCAAACGTAATAGGCTAATAGCCAACTCAGGTCTGTTTTTCCGTCTATTTTCCAGGAAAAGGAAAATAATAGTCGCCCACCATCTGTTCGGCCGAGTATCTGACCGAGGCGCGAAGCATGGGCAGGAGGGGAGGGGACAGAAGAACATCAAATTTTCCGTCTGTTTCTCATAGACGTCTCTCACTTAGAGAAGAAAAAGTGGGGAAAAAGCAGGCTAACACTATCAGCGTCAAGTCTAAATTGAAACTTCAACACTTGCAAAGCCTCGCCGTGTGGGCAAGTGGAGATGCTTCTGTACCCTCTTTGGCCGCGCTTTTTGGATATCGCTTGGCCTCTGCCAACGAGTCTCTGGGATTTCAACCGGATCCTTCTTTGTTTTCTTGCCAAAGGTTCTGCCTAAACTTTATTTTTTTAATAATTTTTTTAGATGCTATTTCGGTACAATTATGTGTTTACGACGTGTTAATCTATTCAGAGTAGAGCTGCAATTGTATGTATATTTAGTACTTTTCAACATTATTGACTCGTTATGGTGATGCCGGGTATGCTTGATACTAGTAATGTGTATATATGTTCACGGATGATAATTGGATTATTGTTCTTATTAAGATGCACTTCTCTGCAAAAAATAGTTTGTGTTATGGAGCTGAAAAACACTTGGGTCTGATGCATTATGGACAAGTGTATTTATTACAAACAAGTTTAGTACTTTTGTATTGCTTTGGCTGCATCTTCTTTGGTCATTTATAATTATTTGTTTAGTTTCAAAGCTTCCAGCAATTTGATGATTAGGTTTCATTCTACATATTCATAGATTAACATTAATTTGTTTGAATCACAGACTTAGCAAGTTATTGATCGTGTAATGCATTGTAAATTACACCCATATGCATATTCACACACACCAGTATAATGTAATTTAGTTGCTGCCTTGCTGGTCATTAGAAAACAGATTAGGGTTTCTATTAAAAAAGAGAGAGAGAGAGAGAGAGAGAGAGAGAGAGAGATTGTAGAAGAAACATGTAAACTTGTTTAAGGTCACGTTATTTCTTTTACTTGTGTTTGCGTAGTTGTTCTTTTATTTTTTAGTTGGCATCAGAGGATAGTCATTGGATAATTAATGATTAGTAAAAGGGATTTGATGTTCTGTTGGTGACATATATCCTATATATGTATGGAGTTTCTATATAGCTTCTAAGGAGTTTAAAAATTCTCCCAATTGTTTGTTTGCTTCTGCACTTAGTTGTGTGTTTGTGTATCCATGTGCATGTGCACACACACGCGACTGCTCTATTACTTCTAGTTCTTTATTAGTTGATAGAAGAGGGACATGGTTTCTTAGTTTTACAATTTGTGAGTCATGCTCCCTTTAAAAAGATGTGATAGAAGAGGAGCATTCATAAAACATAGAACATAATGAGGTTAGCAGGAAAAAATAATTGATGTGCGCCTTCTCATCTGAGTATTAACTATTTAGTGTAAACCCATTTCTTTTATTCACTTGCTGGCATATTCTCATTCTGAAGAGCATATAACATCACCAAGAGATAAAACCTACAGAGTGAGTTTTGGGCTTTTTAAGGACAATGAGATGGTATTTCATTAAACTCTAATTCAGTTATCGGACAAGATTCAAGAGTTTAAGACTAGTTGGGTATAATGTCGGCTGCTTCTTTTGGAAGTTTTACTGTATTGGATTTTCACTTTATAGAATTGACATGTCATGACGGGTGTAAAGGCCAATTGTAGAATTTATACTGTTGCCCTGATTACCAAATACTATTTTGCAGATGCAAGACAATTCTTCAACCTGGTTTTAACTGCACCATCCGAATAGAGAAAAACCAAAAGGCAAGACATAAACGCAAGAAGCCTAAAACTTGTACACAAAACACAGTGGTTTATAAGTGCCATTTCTGCACACATCGTAATCTTAAGAGAGGTACTCCAGATGGCCACATGAAAGAGATATGCCCTCCGAAGGAAAATCCACCTTTGAAATCAGATTGTGCCAAGTCACCTCTTGAGAAGTCTGCCAACTTAGTGAAAGACACAAGACGCAAAGATGAGGTTAGTCAGGTGGACGAGATAGCTTTGCCAGCAATAGCTAAAGATTCTACTATCTCGAGCAGTCCACTAACTCCTTCGGTAAAAACTAAAATCACTTTGGAGGGGAAAAAGAGGAGGAGAAACAAACCAGGAGCTAAAAACGCAGCTGAATCTGAGAGTAATTCTGCCATAACCGATGCAAAAAAAACCATCAGTGCTTCAACTAAAAGGAAGAGAAAATCCTGGATAAGCCTAAAGGAAATTGCCGAGAGAAGTCAGCATGACAATAGTCAAAACTCACAAAACATTACAGACTCAGCAATCCCATTCTCTTTATAAAACTGATAAGCTTTTAACTTCCACATCAATTTTGGAAGGAAACACAAAGAGTTTGACAGTTTTGATGCAGGAGATAATTTACATGCCTCTGTTGGCAAATTAAAAGTTCTTTCCGCTGAAGATTATGGCAGAGCATTTGACTGTATCCCCTTTTAAGATCAGTATTTTAGAGTTGGTATTAATTAATTCTCTTTTTCTTTAATGATATTATATTCATTGAAAGAGATTTTTTTTTGTACGGTATTGTGAGGGATGCAAAATATAAAATATAAGAATTAAAATAATTAATTTAATTAAGTACATAAATATAAAAGTTTAAAATATATAATATAAAAATTTAAAAAAAAAAACGAATATATTACGGAATTTGTTAATGGTTGGTTGGGGTGAGTTAAATTAAAGAATGGTAAAACCGTAGTTTAATCAAAGAATAGGACCCTTTTTGTACTGCCAAGGTTTGCTATAAAAGCAACACACTTGGCGGGCTCAGACAACATTTTCAGTCACGAGAAGCATAGGCAAGTGAAAATGAGGAACCGTCGTTTCGCACAGGTCTCGACGAGCGACGAAGACGACGACTTGCTGCCACCGCCATCGAGAACTCGCAAATCAGAGCAGAACCAGCAACAATCGAGGCAAAACAACAGGAAGAAAATAAGGCTTCAGGAGGAAGAAAATGAAGAACAAGAAGAGGAGGATAATAGAAAGGCTTCAAAGAGGGAGAGGAAAGGGAAGGAAAAGGAGAAAGAGGAAGAGAAGCGGCGAGATGAGAACCTGGAAGAGGAAGTAGAGGAGGAAGAACAGCCTCAGGAGGATGCCAAGCCCGTCGGTGAACCCGTTAGACTTTCTGGCAAAGGCAGGGGAAGGAGGAGTCATTACGAGGCTTTTGAGTTTGATGGCAATAGATATGAACTTGTGAGTACCGCTTTATCTAAATTATCAACTTTTTTATTGGAAATTTGATTGGATTTTGGCCTACATTTGTATGAGTTAGGGTTTTACATTTTCTTTTACGCCACAACTCTTTTTGCGTGTCGATATTTCATTGTTTGGTAAATGCTTTAATTTGAAGATTTATATCCTTTTAATTATTTACACTTTCGGTTTTCAAGTGCAACTGTTCTAGTTAGAAGCAGATGTATGTTCTTTATTTGTTCTCTTATTGATTATATTACCATTTAATTCTTTTGTGATTTTTCTGCAGGAGGATCCTGTACTTTTATCTCCTGAGGATAAAAATCAGAAGCCTTATGTGGCAATCATCAAGGTGACTGTCTTGTGAAACTGACAAAAATATGTTTAGATGCAATGCGTAATGATCATATATACCTTCTTGGCAGCAGTAAAAAGTTGTGTTTACTTACTATGTCAGCACTACACTGTTCAAATTGATTAGACATGATCAAGCCTTAGTAGTAGTCTTCCTGTGCTATCACCGTTTCGTATGTGATCTCCTTTTTTAGCTGCCACTTCAAAGTGAGTCACGATGCCTTATCACATAGTACTCTTTTGAATGCCTTGATGCCAATTCTGTATTGTCCAAATTTTCATTCTTTTGTCAAACTAATATCAGTGTTGTATTAATTAGATTGTTTCCTTATTTCCTGTATGGATGTGTGTATGTTTTTGTTATCACTTGCTTGAATCATGAAAACGCTCTTTTGTTGACAGGATATTACTCAGTCCAAAGATGGAAGCATGATGGTGACTGGACAGTGGTTTTATCGCCCTGAAGAGGCTGACAGAAAAGGTGGCGGAAATTGGCAATCCCGTGATACAAGGGAGCTGTTTTATAGTTTTCACCGTGATGAAGTTCCTGCAGAATCTGTGATGCACAAGTGTGTCGTGCATTTTGTCCCCATTCACAAACAGCTTCCAAATCGTAAACAACACCCTGGTTTTATTGTTCAAAAGGTTTATGACACTGTAGAGCGTAAACTCTGGAAGCTTACTGATAAGGACTATGAAGATAATAAGCAGCATGAGATTGATCTCCTGGTTCAGAAAACTCGAGCGCGCTTGGGGGACCTTCCTGACATTGAGCCTGAAGATGCTGCCGCCGCTGCTGCCATTGCTGCTGCTCGAGATCAGGAAGATCAGTCTAAGACGAAGAGAACCCTGCGGAAGAAGTGTATATCACCTCTTGATGTTTCAAGGGAGGAAGATGCGACAACCAGGTCAGATCAGCATGTTAAGGCTGAAACACCAGGAAGCTGTACTAGTAATGCCTCAGAATACTACACCATTTTGGCAAAGTTTAAGGCATTGACTGGAGAAACCCATCGTGATAAATGGTTGGAGAGGCTTCTTCAAGGACTTCAGTACATGTGCAATTCTCCTGACAGCATGCCTGGGGATGACAACGGGAAAGATGGTTGTGATGGTCCTGACCATGACAAAGACAATAAGTCTACAGAAACTGCAAATGGATCCCAAGAAAAGAGTGTGAAGGTTCGAGATGCATATATTTTATAATTTTTATTCAGATCAATTTGCAGTTTTTACAGATTGTTATATGTTTATATTTAATAAGTACTGAAAATTTCCATTTCTTGCATCAGTGTCTCGTTTTCTTGGTCTTAGTTGGTGTGAAATGGTGACTTTGAATTGGAATTTGGGGATAAAATGATATTAATTGAGATGGTTTTAATATTTTTCTGTTTACAGAGCGAGAAGTCTTTTATCTGGCCAGATACTGCTGTTCCAGCAGTGACTGCTCTTGAGAAGGCCTCGCATGATGCTCTTTCTTCAGATTTTCAAAAGTACAACCAAAAACTGCGGCAGCTGGGGTTCAATCTCAAGGTGGAAAGGGTGTCATTTAGTTTTTGTGCATAGACAAGTACACACACACATTCATAGGCACTTATTCGCATCCACGAGTGAATACAACCGATTTATATGTTTCTCCCTGCCAGCCAATACACATCCAATCTTGTACGGACACATGCAAACATTTTCTCAGTTGTGAGATCATAGGCAATGAGACATGCAGCTACCATCTTTCATAACTGAAGAAGATAAATGACAGTATTTTACCGCCTTGTTTTTCCACTTATTACGAAGAAATGAAGATAGGTTGCAATGTTTTTAATATGTCTTTCAGATTTTTCTATTATTTGCTGTGAATGCCATCATCCAGGTGTTTAATATATTATTTCTAATGAAATTGTCTTGTTACATTTTCTTTTTGTTGTATCCATGACAGAATAATGCATTGCTAGCCAGGCGTCTATTAAATGGGGAATTGGAACCTTCTAAGATATTGAACATGTCACCTAATGAGTTAAAGGTACTATTTGTCATAGTAGGTAATAAGTTTTTTTATCTTGATTTTGTTCGATATATGCAACTGATAACGATTATGTTGATTGCCCTACATTGTACTTTGTATTTTACTGAGTTGATATCTTTGTCATTCCTATGTATAGGTGAATTTCCTTAAATATGCAGTTTTAAACAGTATTTCTTTTGTCTGTTTTAACCCATATGTTTGGTTGCATTTTGGCACATATTTTAGTTTGAAAAGTTTAAATATTGGACACAACACAGCAGTTGCAATGTAGCATTCGGTGTTTTCAACAGTGCAAGTAAACCACTAGGATGTTTAGTTACTTATTTGGTAGTTTTGCTTACCTGGTATGGTGATATGTAATCAGTAGTCTCCCATGTTTCATTCATTGTATATGTTGGGTGTTTCTTTTTTTTTTTTTTTTCCAAAATACTGTGGTATGGTGATATGTAATCAGTAGTCTCCCATGTTTCATTCATTGTATATGTTGGGTGTTTCTTTTTTTTTTTTTTCCAAAATACTGTGATGAGTAGATATCTCAACTGACTATCTTATTTTTAGGAGGGTTTAACAGCAGAGGAGACAGCAAAGAAGGAGCCTGATGAGTCGGAGCGGATGCAGGTCACCGTCTTATACCTCAAATTTTCATTGTTGTGCCTCAATATGTGTTCACTTTTTGGCTTGATGCTTGTAAAACAGATGACAGATGCTCGGTGCTCAAGGTGCAATGAGAGTAAAGTGGGTCTCAGAGACATCATCCAAGCAGGACATGGGGACCGCTATCAGGTTCTTGCATTTTCTAGTCTGAATTTCTGATGTTAATTTCTGTGTTCTCTGTATGATCAAGCTAGTATGATTAAGATAAAATGTGCTGCTGGAGATCAGGCATTTTGGTAATCTAATTTTAGGCTTTGAGTTCTTTATGTTTATTCATGATCTTAATCTGGAGCATCTATACTAAATTTTTGTTCAGTTTATACTGGTTGTCGCATCCTGTTTTTTGATCTTCAATGAGTCAAACTCACTGGCGTAAATGTTGAACAATATGCACCTTTTATGCTTTTATAATCCTAAAAAATTCTGAAAGTTTCTATATCTGTTTTATATATTGAACCAGTTAATAATAATGGGCAGCTGAATAACCTTTTTCCTCCTAATTTTTATTTTAATTGTATTACATTCACATAATTGTATGAAAACCAAACAGGACAAATCAAACCAAGTTGCCTGCATTAACATTTTAGCAGTAGGTTGGATTTTCCTCTTGCAATTGGTTATTTGCCATTCACATTTTTTTTAAAATTATTTTTATGGGTCTGGTTTTCTGGTTTTCAGTTGGAATGTATACCCTGTGGTTATTCCTGGTATGCTTCAAGAGACGAAGTGTCGACATTGACAATTGATGGACCAAGTTCCGCAGCAAAAAGTGTAGGCGCAGCACCTTTGGCCACTGCTAAGTTCGACAGTCTTGAGAAGTTGCTGAGCCCCCGTGACTCCGAGAAGTCAGCCAATGACGTGCTCAAGAAATCAAGTGAAGCATACATGCCCGTGTTGGAGGCCCAGAGATCGTTCGGCAGGTCCAAGAATGAAGATAATAATAATAATAATAATAATAATAATAATAATAATAATAATCACAATAACACCGAATCCCCTATCACAAAGAAAGCCGACTAGGATATCATATATGTATAGGCCTTACTTCCAGCGTCACTTTTTTGAGTCTCTGTATCCTCATTTTAGTTTCAGTTTAGTTGTAATCTTGGGAGTTAGATGCCTCTGTACAGTGTTAACCTTTAGGAGCCTGTCATGTTTGGCCTAGGTTTGAGTATTTTGACGCCCTAGTCAGTCAAATCTTTCAATGGATCAGACATCTAGTTCTCATGTGACCAGGATGCGAATCAGTTTATTGTAGTTATCTCAACAAGTTTTGGTCGGTGAGTTGCGTGCTACTCATAAGTACCAGTGTTAATGAGAAAGCAATGCAGCCATAACATAACTTTAAGACAATAACGAGGGCCTGTATAAAATTCTATCAATACAGTACCGGCACAATAAATTAGTTTCAGATGCCGTAAATTTCAGCTTGAAAGTACATATTATTAAGAAGCTGGAGATTCCGTGGGTTGGATGTGCCCGGCAGCCTCTGTTCATCTACGTCCCGCCTAAACCAATCCCTTGTGCCTTTATTTACCATTTTCTCCTTCTTTATAGGGAACACCACCCGGTATCGATTTTAATATATTACTCTTCTCCCTATCCTCCTTGCTCCTCCAATATTGGTTATTGAGATCAGGGCTATCCTGTCAACTAACAGATCCATATGGGTTGTGTATGCCCTAGAAGATACATGGTGTTTATAGTAAACGCGTTAGCGCAGGATATGCAATCTAGTGCATTGATATCCTAATTAATTATTGGAAACACGTAAATTAATTGTAAGATTGCAGTCCGCTGTTCCCAACACAATAAGATTAATAATAATAATTGTGGCACTGTTTTGGACACCCAACTTTTTCAGTCAAAAAGGCACCAGGCCTGAAGTTCATTGACCATATCACCCTTGTCTAGAAAAATACAAGCAATGTTTTTGAAGGGTGAAGATGTCTTTTCATAAATATGGACCGATCTCTGTAGCTGCGGATATCAATAGACCAACAAGAGACAACCCGAGCTATGAAAATAAAAAAGGAAAACACGCGCAACGCAGCAACAGCATATGATGACTTGAAGGCAAAAAAAAAAAAAAAAAAAAGGCTTTTTTGTTAGACATGAACAGAACTCACCAGTTCCCTGTCTCTTTTTGATACTGTGTCTTAATGTAATGTAAGAGTGACTGAGACAAGAGTGTTGTTTCTTCAATTAACACTTCGTTCGTTATTTCAACCAGGCATGCATTCTCTGTCCGAAGCTTCAGTTTCTGTGTTTATTAAAGTTTGCTGCTATTGGTCCAACTCTAATTTGTTGTTTTATGCTTTTGCACTGTAATTGGTTTTTTGATTCCTTTGGCGTTTTGAGAACTCTTTGGATCATGGCTGAACAGTCTTCAACATGGGTTTTTTCTTCTTTGTCTTGTAGATTGATTCGTAGTCCGTTTTAGACTTTAAGCTTAAGAGATTGAACACTATGATTGAATCTACTTACTGTTTGTTGGGTTTTCTATCCACACACTTCTTTGAGATCTAGTGGGGTAGTGACTATTGTCTGTAGCATTTTCTTTTTCTTTATTTGGCTTACAATGCAAGTGAAACTAAAGTCTAAAGTTGTCGTTTTTTTTTTTTAAATTTATTTTTAAATTATTTTGTGTAGCCTTTTCTGTGTTACTTATTCTTGGGCGTTTTAAAGAGATCACAGGATTCTTTCTTTGATTTAAGGGTTTCATTTTTATGAAATCACACTTATTTTGAGGTTTCTGTGATCTCAAAGTTTGGAATAACTGACGGGGTGCATGCTTTTTCAAACAATGGTTTTTATTAAAGTTAAGATCACTGAACCAGTCGTTTGTTAGAGCAATTTTATATTTCTTTCCTCAAATTTTAGTACATTATTTTTGTTAATTTGAAGCTTTGCGTGAGCTTCAGTTTTGTTAGTGAGAGTGCATTGGCATGACATTTTTCTTATCAGACAATTGCTTTTAGAGATCTAATCTTTACCTTATTTGGGAATATTTTCTTCTGTCAAGGCTCAGAAGCAGGCATTTACTTGTGATTCATGGCTTATGATTAAGTGAAGTCTGGAATATGGTAACTAGGACATGTATTTTACAAGTTAGTTGTGCGAAGTTTTGGTGGCATAAAACATTAGCTAATAAATCAAGGTTGTATTGTTCCTCTTTCTGCATTATCTCTGGTGATGTACATGACCTGTATCTCAATTTTTCAAGAAAATTCTGTAGCTTTAACCTTTTGTTGTAGCAAATACGAATGAACATACTGGTGTGACATCTTTATGGTATGTTTGTTTATGTACTTTTCGGTTTAGATGTCTGATTTGTTCTCTATAATCAGATTAATGTATGCTGAATTTCATTCTGATATCTGTTTCATTCTCTTATTTATTGCAGAACTGTGGATCTATCAATGGGACTAGAAATGGAGTTGGATTCTGACAAAAGCAGTACAGTGGGTCTGAGTCCTAACACTGTTCTTCCACCTCCTCGACATTGTTCAAACATTGAAAAGAGAAATACTAGAGGTAAACACCTGCGCAGAGATGAGCTGCTGAGGGTAAAGGAAGGCTTTACAGAGATTAGCTTTCGTCGTTACCGTAGTTCCTCTTGTAAAAGTATTCTAACTGGACCTGTTGGACTGGAGGGTAACATGGAGCTGAAGCGAGGTTCAATATATCAAAACTCCAACGAGGTAAGGAAGATGAAGAAAATGGGAGCTATTGAGGGAAGGAAAAAACTTGAATTGTCTCATAGTAGTGACACTTCATTTCCTTTCAGAGGTGTTGACTCTTTATGTAGTTCAGATGAGGACAGCTCACAGAATGGAACCTCAGTGATGTCTATGAACTCAAACTCAAATGCATCGTTGGACTGCAAGCCTTATGTAGAATTGTGCCCATCAGATGACTTCATTGAATTCACTCTGAATTCAGATTGCAGAGTAAAAGAATCTGCTGAATGTCCAAAGAGAGATACGGCTGAGGATCTGAATTTCAGATGTGATGAGGTTGTTGGTCCTCTAAATGATGGTAATAACCTACTCGAAAGAGACACAGTTTTGACATTTCAGAAGTCACATTCTGCTAAAGTGGAGATGACATATTCTCCTTTGTCAGAAAGTGATCACTCCTCCAGAGCCAGCTCTAAGGCTCGTTTTAGCCCCATCAGAAAGATGCTTGATCCATTCATGAAGTCCAAGTCTCTGCGAAGTCCTTTGGGTTATTCGGGGCAACCTAAGTCCTCCAAATTTATAGGGACAGAAAATGTGAGAAGGGAAAGAACATTTAGGGCCCAGAATTCAGAGTTTAATTCTCAGTTTGTCGAGCAAGATCAGCCTCACTCAATTGTGGCACATTCACCAGTTCACATACATGGACTTCTTAAGTTGGAACATAAGCAAGGGATACCATTTTTTGAGTTCTCTTTGAATTCTCCGGAAGATGTGATTGTGGCCAGGACATGGAAATCAGATATTGCTTTCAATTGGATATATACCTTTCACTCTGTTGATGGTAGAAAAAAGAGCAATGCCAGCGGATGGGGATTAAGTGATAGCAATAGAGAATGCTCAATGGTGGGACAGATGCAGGTTTCCTGTTATTTATGGTCTGAACTAAAAGATGATGGGGTTTTTGACAACTCTGTGGTGACAGAGTTTGTGTTATATGATATAGGGCATGCAAGTCAAAGAGTCACTGCCCAGGAATTCTTGAAGTGTTCATCTGATGCTACACCTCCTAAAGGTTCTAACCCAAGCCTTGTTGGGGGAAATCATGAGTTGGATAATGGGTCAGATTCAGTGAAGTTCAAAGAGCAAGCAAAATATGCTTCTTCTAACAAACCAAATTCATGCCCATGGCTGTCTGATGATTTGCGTCCAAACCTTGAAATTGCAGCCATTGTGATTCAAGTGCCATTTGAGAAAAGAGAAAGCTTGAAATACAAGAGAGGGCATAAAATAAGTCATAAAATGCATTCAAATCTACTCAACTTCTCTATGTTCGAGCAGAGGCAAAAAGATCATCTTGAAAGCAAAAGTTTGGAAAAGGTGAAGGTGGTAATTCCAACTGGTAACCATGGTTTACCGACTGCTGAAAGCCAGGGCCCTTCTTCATTACTGGATCGATGGAGGTTGGGTGGAGGCTGTGACTGTGGTGGCTGGGACATGGCCTGCCCCCTCAGTGTTTTTAGCAATCCCAATATTCAATGTGCTGAGGATAAACCACTCGTGGACAATCAGCAGCCTTTAGAACTTTTTGTTCAGGTAAGCTTTTGTTTGATACCTCTGTAGTTTAGATAACTGAAAGTTATACCGTTAGAATTTCATGTCATTAAGAATTTTAAGAAACAAAATATTTGTACATGGAAGGATCCAACCAAGAAAACTTGAAGCGAATAAGGGGCTACTCAACTTCTCTTTAACTGCACTTAGTGCTTTGAATGGGGTGAATTTAAAAATGGCTGCAAGTTATTTATGATAGTTATAGAGGATTGCATCTATGGTACAAGCTTAACATATACTAACAGAACTCTAGAATTTCCATGAAAATAAACTCATCCTATTTTACCCTTCTAGCATCTATTTCAACCTTTATTTTTTATTTTTTATTTTTTGATAGGTCTGTTTACTTACTTATATGCTCAACTTTGAATAGTATTGAACAATTGTAAATGTCATTTTGATATCTATGCTAAAGTAGGCTGTTGGAAGTGGCTTGCTTTGATATAGATACAATCAGTCTCTCACGAGCTCTTGCTTGATTTTGATTAATACACAGGGAGCAAAAGAGAACATGCCAGCTTTAACTATGATATGTTTAGAAGAGGGGCAGTACGCAGTTGATTTCCATGCTCAGTTATCCTCTTTACAAGCATTTTCGATTTGTGTTGCAATATTGCATGGTTCAGAATCTTCTATTGCTGCTGGGCAGGAAAGAAGCATGCAATTGCCACATTGTAATTCGCTGAGAACGCTTATTGAGGAGGAAGTGAAATTCTTGATTGAGACAGTCACAGAGGAGGAGAAGAAGAAATTCACAAAAAGAGGGGGAGACAACCCACAACCGTACGTGATTAACCCTCCTTTCTCTCCCATTGCAAGAGTATAAAGCCCATAGACCCAACAGGTTTAATCGGTAAAAACTAATGTGGTTTCTTTTGATATCCTACAATGGGGTTTCTCATGACGAGAACCGGAAGACAATGAAGAACTGATGGCATTAACAGTAGATAGACTATAGAAGGACGTCAGTTCCTGCCATTTCCATCAAGGATAAATCAAGGCATCAAATTCTCTTGCCACCCAACTGCACATCAATGAAGCTTAAATATCTTCCTTGAACAGAAGAAGTTTGGTGATATAATTTACCAATCCATGCCAAAAGCTGAGGTTTTCTACACTTCTGGGTATCCACATTCTCAAATGTACAATCAAATTCGTCAATCTAGATCATAGTTTGTATTAGAACAGAAACACAACACTGTCTATATTGTTTACTCGATAGGGAGGGGAAATCACTTGTTGAACGAAGCAGTTATTTTTCATCATACCATTTGTATTATATCAAGGATATGGTGGGTAAAGGGAAGTAGCTCCTATAAAATGTTGCTTAAAAGTTCACATAGCTGATTTTGGGGCCAAGAAATTCAAACATTGGCAGCAAAAAGTTTTGTGATGAAATGTTGATCCTGGTCTTCCCATTAGATTGGTTCATTATTGATGGTGCTTTATCTTTCCCACTCCAATGTTTTCGGGCTTTGTTGAAGTTTGCTACGGAGCCTTCCTGCTAGAGCGATTGAAAAAAAAAAGAAACAAAATGAAGGTCGCCGTTGCCGGGGATCGAACCCGGGTCACCCGCGTGACAGGCGGGTATACTCACCACTATACTACAACGACTTTGTGGAAAATGGCGCTACTCTAATTATATGTCACAAATAATTAAATGACAACTCTCTTATAGACTGAATGCAGCTAATAATAATTGCTACTCGAGTGGTTTTCCCCACGGGTAGTCCCCAATAATAAAAAACAGAGATAACGTGAATTGTAGAATGAATATAGCCTTTAATAATTGCTGCTCGAGTAGTTTTTCTCCGTGGGTGTACAATTCTGTCGTCCCCAAATAATAAAAAGCAGGTATGTAATCACATGCTGCATCAAATCATGCCTTAAAAAGATAAACACCCATATGAGTATAAACTTTTGTTGGCAACTAAATTCAACCAATGGAAAATTTTAATGTGGAAATGACTCAACTCTGAGGTGAAAATCAAATCATATTACATTTCAGTTTTTTGAAAAATCAATCATACAACCAGACCAATGGTAATACAATTGGGTGCTTATGTTTCTCAATTCTGTAAAACAGCACTGTACAGATACAACCTCTTTCTGCCTGGAATATTTCTTTGACACAAGGGAGCTTAGATGAATGGCAGGCAACAGACAATCTGATCTGTAAAACAATTCGTTTGCATCGTGCAATTCCTTGTAATTTAATGCCAATGTCATCACTAACAGAAAAAAGTTCCTATTTATGTGCTCTCCAACAATCATGAATGCAAACTGTGCAGCCTTGCTTTTGACGCTGATGGTGCTGAAGTTGAAGACGAAGCTGTTGAATGACATGGTGATTGTGATGATGCTGCATTGTCTTCTTTGTTTTGATTGAGCTGGATTCCTTGGGCATTGAGTTGCGGCACCTCCAAAGAAAATACCCGTTTGAAAAATTCATAGGATGCAAAGAAGAGTGCTCCTTGGGACATATACATAACCAATCTAGGAATCAATCCCCTGATAAATATATGAAACGCAATTATCACATTAAACGAACGACAAAGGAACCACCGTACAAGAACTAGATGAAAAAACATTTTACAAAATTCTAAACTCAGCGCAATATCCACTAACTTATTATGGACAGCATCAATAGAACAAATGAAACATATCTTGCAGAAGAAAGTGCACAAACACAAGAGTAGTACCTGTAGAGACCTTTCAAACCTTCTTGCTTGCCTATTTCTTGGAGAGCATGATACACACTACTGTACTGGCTTGTAGATCCAGGAATCTGCAAAATGACCACCGTGTAAATTTTACAAATGATCAAGAATGATGATAACCAGCTGTTATGAAGGTGTAAAGTTTCAACGGGATCCTTGCTAATTATTACAACAACCTGTGTGAGTCCATAAGCTCTCAACTCCATTCAAAACAACCAGAATTTTTTTTGTTTTAACATTAAAATTATAAGGTGTTGAAACTTTGCAAAGAGCATTAAAATAGTTAGCTTAAGCAATATTGTAGCTTCAACTGAATAACATTAAAATCTATGTGGAGGGACAAAAAGGTTCGATTCTTAGGTTTTATGATTCAATTAAAAAGTATCCTGGAAAACCAGTATAGACACAGGTACTATCAAATACTTCATCAGCTAAACTTAAAAATTTTAGTCAAGAAGAACATGAAGGAAGCCTATCAATTGAAGGCATAAAATTATAAACCTGTGTCTGTAATCTTGTTTTCACCACATCAAAAGGAGTTGTGAACAAAGCAGCAGTAGATCCGGCCACTCCTCCACAAACTAGCTGCAGTAACAGATTAGCAGATCCTTAACATTTTTGAAGAAGGCTGAAAACAAATTGCTCTGATCCAGCAGCCAGACGAACAGAATTATTACAAAATTTAAAATCAAGGGACAAACAAACCGTCTGAATGGTGTTAGGTTGAGCAGTAGAGTTTACTGATGGCAACACCATTTGCTTCAAGCTTTCATATGTATAGAACTGCAAGTAAAAGTGAAGTAGTTTCAAAGTTACATGCTTAAATTACCTAAGAGAAAAATGAAGTTACTAAGAGAAAGGCATAAGAAATCAAATTGAAAAAATAAAATTTGTCCACCATAAACAATAACAAAGAAGATACTTGTATCACAAAGTCAGACAAGGCCCTTTTTGGTCTCTCTTACAGTTGATCACAAACAAAGGCATGTCTTATTGAATTCACACTTTTCAATATTCCTTCCTTTTCAGGTGTTATCTGTACAAGACTATAAGTGCCTCTCTGTAACTATCTAGCCCTCAATTTTCTTTTTAATGTTATGAATCCATGAGCACAACATGTTAAGTGTTAATAAAAAGCTGTACATATTAGCATGTGAACTAATCTTGCACATAAAGACCAGACCTTGATGATTGAGTGTGGAACATTCCTGCAAAGTACAGCTCCCCACCCAGCATATAATGATGGCAAACCACCCTTTTTAATTATTCCAACCAATGCATTCCTGCACAGAGAGATTGATAAAGAACCTGAACAAAATGGTCATCAAACTATGGCAGAAATGAAATTGATGGCTATGGAAATTGACAAGGACCTCTTGAAATGAAGAACATATTGCACCTTTAAATTTGAGGTTCAAATTAATCAGAATGCAAAGCTTGAAATATAAATTAGTTTCAAGAAAATATAAGTAACTGACGGTAATATGTTGTTATCAGAAAAGGTTACCACAGGTCAAGTTTTATACCAGCAATTGTGATAATGAGAACCAACTTGCATCTGCTGCTTAATACGTTCACTGGGAGTAAAGATAAAAGAAGTAGCAACACTTGCACAACCACCTGCCATGCAATGGGCTAATGAGTGAAACTCCTGCATGAAAGAAATGTCGAAGACTTTCAAAAAGCCGATGAGCATTATGCTAAAAGTAAGATAATAAGCAGTGTAAAAGTCTAAAGCATTCCATATCTCGTGCTCTCCCAATTCCTCTTCCCCCACCCTAAAATCAGTAAATATAAATATGGGTTTTACTAGCAAATGCAAGTACATAGATCCAGTCAAAACAGAGCAAAAGGAGAAGCTGCTCAAAGTGAAAGATTTGAAGTTTAAATTACCTTAGGAAAATGAGGAAGTAAAGCTCCTTTAACTGATTCATATGTGAAAGTATAAACTGCAGATATTGGAGCCGAAGATGTAATATTGCTAGCAATTCCACGATAAAGTCCAGTTAGACCTGAAAAAATATCTTCATCAATTAAAAGAAGGCCCATTAGGCAAGTCAACATATTAGAATTGGAAGTGCTCTTGTTGTGAAAAATATAAAGCCAACAAGTCACATCAGTTACCCAGAAACAACATACCTCTCTCAGAAACAATTGATCTTCCGATGTAACAGATAGATTTCTGCTCTGCACGGCAAGATTGGATGACTGTCTTAATTGTATCAACAGGATGCAGACAAAGGCTAACAAATATACCAGCTAATGCCCCTGCAAAAGCATGTTCTTGCTTTGCAAGAGCAAAATGAGGCTTAGTTTTTGGTGAGTAAAACTCCATTCTATTTTCATCCTCAATGACACACTTTTCAGGTTGTTTTCTTTTGTTTTCCAGAAGTACATTACCATCTGTCGGAGATTGGCATTGCTCATGTGTACCATTAGACGAAGCTAAAGAGTTAATATAATAATCAGCATGAAGACTTGAACATGGTTGCCTAATAACGCTACAATCTTCCTTCATATCAGGGACACCATTGAGGAAATAATCTGAAAGCAGAGATCTGGCTGTTCCCACGTCCATCACCAATTTCTTATTAACACAGGATGATGGGTTTTTTGATTTGATTAAATCTAAAGAGCCATTGCTTTCTTCAGCAGTTGTAGGACTATGTGTATCCCCTGAAATGAAATGCCCTACACTGCCAGTTGTATCTGCAGGAATGGAGTGTTCTCCTGCTGCCCTTTTCTCAAACTCAGGAATACTGTCAGTATATCTAATTCCAGCAGGAACTGTTTCTGTCATCCATCGACAGACATTTCCCAATTCATCTGATATTCCTACACTTGCAAGTCCCCCACCACCAATATCATTAATTAAGCCAGTAACACCCTGTACAAACCTCCAATATGTTGAATGAGTATATCTTTTACTACAAGAATCAAACACAGACATCTTTGGGGCAACTTGGAGAAACTCTAGGCTTGGCTGCACCATAGGTGAAAATCGGCCAGCGCTACTAACATCAACACAAAAGTATTTACTGTCAGTTGAAAGAGATGTCCAACCATTTTGCTCCTTGTCAAGATTATCCAATACCTCCTTCTTACTCCCATGGTAACTGTCAGTCGAATGAGTCTTAGGGTGGAAAATAGCAAGACGGCTTGCACAATCCCATATCTGACCAACTGCAGTGATTAGCTCCGCGGTGCTCATTATCATGGGAGACTTTGTGTCATATTTTTTATTGATTTGCTTACTATCATCAGAGATAGCGGGGGCATACTCTTTGTGGACAAAATCAGCAAGTTCAAAGGATGCTCCCTCAACAGCACTATACCTGTATTTGATTGAACTTTGATCACTTCTTGCTTGTTTATTATACCCAGCCATAATCTCAAATCTTTCTATAGCCTTGAAAAAGCAGATAGGACAACAATTTCTCGATTGAAAGACTAACTGCAAATGAAATTTAAAAAATTGCATCATTGAAATGCAAACTAACATCGTATTATCTCATATTATCTTATTTGGTGACCCAAAATAAAGGGAACTACGACTCAGTAGGCAGAAACTCATGAAACTAACTAAATCCAACATCCTAAGCTAAGTATTTTAAGTTACTTACACAAAAATATATAATGTTCCTGGATTTGTAAAAGCTAAAACTAGTGGATCCCAAGAAAAAAGAAAGAAAATTGCTATCAAATTGAACGTAAATATCATTTAGCAAGAATGATAGAGAAAAACATCAGATGAACAAATTTACCAGCTAATTTCTCTCCATTTTTATTCTCTGCAGACCGATTCCAAAGCTTGCAGCTTCAACCCTTGCTTCTCTTTGCCATTCAAAAACAGCAACCCGAATGAATTCAGCTGTTGTTGAGTCAAAAGCAGCAGTGTGTTTCCGATGCCGAGACTCATTTTCTCTGGAAAATTTTGATGTGGGTTTAACGAAGAGTTTAAGTGTCTCGAGGTTTATATATAGGAATTTAAGGAAAGGGCCAGGTTCGGAAATTGCTAAGAAATTTCCAGTGCGGGCCGTTGTAGCGTATGGGTTTGGACTGATGCGAGAATAAGTAATCGTGTGGTTGTGCTCGTACCTTGTGGAGAGTTGGGACCAGCTGATTATGTACTTGACGATGATTAAGGGATAAAGAGAATGGATTAGATTGGCGGTTGCAGCGGTTTGTTTGTTTTTGAGTAGCAGAGGATAATTCGTAAGATGGTTTAGCGAAGCTTCCCAGAGGTAAAGGACATTTTTGGAACCCTATTGTGAAAGCTTAAAAAACGTTTCTCAAATGTGGAAGATTAAAAAACGTTTCTTGCATGAAAATGTCGTTTTCAGTTTCCCAATTGTGTGAGACTAGGTGGAGAGAAATAATAAAAAAGATATTTTCATATACATCCCTGAAATTTAACAAAATATAAAATTTTTAAAAATTAACAAAAAATATCTCAACTAATCAAAATACAAAAATTCTTTTTATTTTTCATTTAACTTCATTTTATTTTTCATTTAACTTATTTTTTTAATAATTTTAATCTCAAAAAAGAAATTAAAAATCTAAGTTCTCCCAATTTTTCTGCTAGGATATGAATATAATTCATGAATAGATACAAAGCTGGGGCTTAGCTTTCATATAAAAGTGTTTGAGGAAGAGATAAATAAAGGAAGTGGTTATTAAGAATGCAGTATTTTATTTCATGTTGCAAGAAAAACAATACACGTTGATGTAGTTTTGCATTCTAATAGAAAATCTGCTGATGAAGACTGAAGAACACGATCGAATTCAACAGCAGTTTGGATTGCCAGGAACACAAGTGCAAAGATGCTTAACACAGTGAAGAACAGGCCCCTTGCAGAATTTTCCACAGTCTGCATCAGTATTACAAGTGATTGGTATTATAGTTTGGGCATCGGCTGCTGGCAAAGGGATCAAAAACAAGAGACCTGCCAAATCCAAACAATAAATCCCGTGTTATGTTCCATAACTATAGACATTCATGGACATGGAAAGGCTGAGAGACAAAACTTACATGATGAAACTAAGAGAGTGAACAAAAATGCAGATTTGAATGAAGCTTCCATGTTGTTGTTTGCTGCTTGCTAATTGGTGAAGATTGACAAGTGAAAACCTTAGATTTTGTAGGGGAAGATTTTCTGAATCTTAAAACTTAGAAATTCAGGTATGGTAAGTGCGGAAATTTTGATGGTAAGATTTTAAAACTTGGAAATGAGTATCTGAATATCCTTTGCCTTTAAACCCACAGATTGTGAATTAAAATTTAGAAAAAAAAAAAAATCCGGGGTTTCCTAATTTGTCTGTTCTTATTGATGGCATGATTTTTCATTTGTGAATATGACCAGCGTGGTTAATTAAGGCAATAATGCTACATAAGGCAATCTCTATTTTAGGAAGAAACAAAGCTTTGCATCAACCTGATAGAAAGGAAACGAAACTTATTATTGCTTTCATTACATGATATTACAACCGTGAAGTTAACTTTTATTGGCCGTGAATTAAAACCCAACACCAACAAGAAGTTGACTCCACGCAGATCCTTAGAAGATCAACTAGACACAATACGTGATCATGCTTTGGAGTTGCTTTCCTCTGGGTTCAGTTCTGCCGGTTTAGGTTGGTGAGGCTATGACGGGAATCCTGGCGGCCATTTGAAATCCGGTAGAGGTGGGTGAGCCCACGGCAACGGAAGGCATGGAAATGGAAATGGCAGACGTGAAATCCAAGGAGGGAGGAGGAACAATGAAAGCTCGTGACCAGATTCTGGTTTTGCAGATGCAACAACATCATCAGTACCAGCTAACCCTTTATACCACTGAAACAACAAGCAACCAAGAATAAAATGACAATTGCTTTTGCTCCCTCCATTTCTACTTAAAACTTAAGTTTGGCTGAGATAATTTCAGTGTAGCAGCATGGGAGGATTATCTAGGGCATAATGTGGTCTATTTTATTTACTTGGTTTAAATGAAAGACAAGACTAAGATTAAGATAATTGATTACATCACTAATTTTAAATTTAAATTTTTAGAGAGGAATGATAGATTTGCATATTTAAAAAAAAATCAAATTCATTTGTTTCTGTGTTACCAAAATCATTTGTGGTCTAACTTATTCATTTGATCCCCTCTACCATGACTTACATCGTCTAAGTTGCTTTAAATTAATAGAACTAAATTTATTTATTTATTCTTTAATGAAAATAGTAATTCTCTGAGTAATCATAACCTTAAGTAAATATAATGAGATGGTGATTAACTCTTTGTTGTAATTAACAAATCATCCATCATCATCAAGCCCCACAGATGCTATCTCCAACTTGGCATAGCAGTTTGTAATGACAGGTTTTGATGGCAACTTCCCGTATGATTTTCCAGAAATCAATAAGAGTTTGAGTTTCGATGCAAGGAAAGATCAATTTTTTGTCCGCCAACATGATGTTTTAGTTGCATGGTTAAGTTGTGTTTCACCATCCACTGTAAGAGCTTCGACACTAAAAAAAAATGGTGGTTAAGGCAATGGTTGATGATCAGAACAAGTTTGGGGTTTAGTGATGGGTAAAAGCAATCCACGGGATGAAATTGGGACAGGAAGTCGGTTACCAAACCGTAAGCTATCTATTTTCTGTTCTTTGTATGTGCCACAAGGACTAAAAGATGGTCTGGAGGATCAGAAATGTTAGAAATGGTGATTGATATTAAAGAACTAAAATTGAATATTTCCAAACCATTGAACAACCCTAAAAAATTAACAAAAAAAATTGATTTCAATTCATTTTTCTTTATCTTATAAATTCATAAAAAAAAAAAAAAGAAAAGAAAGAAAGAATACATATGCAAACAAGACTTTACCTAACACTGCTATCATCTTATCTTAACTCTTCTCATCTAATCTGCTTGTGTTAGTACATGTGAAACCACTTCCAGACTAGATTTAGGATCATAATCATCTCTAATCTCGGCAGATGACATTAAACCTTTCACTTCTGTTTCAGTTTCGGGAACAACCCACCAAACAGGAGGCTGTTAATATATATATATATATATTTGCATTTAGCGGATTAACTGGTACAGTTACAGATATACGACCCTAAATAGGCTAGAACACCTCCACAATAAATAGCTATTGCATCTGATGATAAAACAACCTTTTGCACACATCCCGACAATAAAGAGTTTTCATAGGAGGAAGATCAATATGTTTTTCGCGGTTAAATTATGGTTCACCATGACAAAGGCATGCGGTGATATCTTCGCAATGGTTGATGTACAGGAATTTGAGAGTTTGTGACAGGTGAAAATAATCCGCTGCAAGAAATTAGGAAAGTAGTCCGGTGAACGGAAACCTACATATTTCTTGCCTGATCTCCATCGAGAACAAACGTTAAATCGTAATAATTCCATACATTGCACAAGAAATAGAAGGTCATTAAGAAGATCAAAACAGTTAGACATGGAGGGACAGTGAATAGCATACTATTTATTCTATCAACAAATCGAAAACTGAAAAAATAAAGAAAATAATGAATAAAAATTGCGAAAAGAAATCTTATTGCTTCATGCTTCATTGCATGAACCTCAGTTAAGACATGAAAGAGACTGAAAGAAGTTAACTTTATTCTGTGTGAATCAAAACAATACCAACAAGAAGTTGACTCCACGCAAATCCTAACAAGATCAACTAGACATAGCACGTGATCATGCTTTGGAGTTTGTTTCTTCTGGGTTCAGTTCTGCCGGTTTAGATGGGTGAGGCCATGAGGGGAATCCTAGCGGCCATTTGAAAGCCGGCAGAGGTGGGTGAGCCCACGGCAGCGGAGGGCATGGCCATCTACCTATTGGTAGATGCGGACATGGAAATGGCAGACGTGGGATCCAAGGGGGAAGGAAGAACCATGAAAGCTCGTGACCAGATTCTGGTTTTGCAGAGGCAACAACTTCATCGGCACCCACTAACCTTTACTACCAAAACAACAAACAACCAAGAACAAAATGAGAATTGCTTTTGCTCCCTTCATTTCTACTTAGAATTCAAAGTTTGGTTTAGATAATTTCAGTGTAGTAGCACGGGAAGATTATAGAGTGCATAATGTGGTAAATTTTTATTTACTTAAATCTTTCACTTTAGTTAAAAAAAAAGAAAAAGAAAAGATAAGGTAATTAGTTATGCTAAGTAGAAAACATCACTAATTTAAATTCAAGTTTTTAAACATGTATGGGATAATTTGAGTATTTACAAATTCAAATTCATTTGATTGTGTATTTAGTTGAGTTATTTGGAGTGAGTTTGTCAATTTCTCTTCAATCAAGGAAGCACATGCTCTTGTTTTCATCCAAGTTCTTTCTAGTTTGTAGTTTTCACACCATAGTCCAAATATCTGAAATACAACCACTATGAAATGCGACATTAGGTTGAATAAGTCATATAAGTGATTTGCCCTCATATGCATAATTTAATATAGCCAGACAATCATTTATAAAAGAAATAACCAATTTACACGTACGAATTTAATTTACTCATTTGTCGAAGTAATTGATAAACAAGTTGAAAGTAATCACAAATACCCTTTTGTGCTAGTTAGTATCCGAATTTGCAATAGCAATAGCCGATCCAATCAAATAGCCATTGTGTTTTCTGGACCAGCATAAAGAGAAATGAGAATTAATTTGGACGAATTATAAAGATGGGCACAATGGCAAAACCCTACAACATAAAATTACACTGTCAACTTTCTTAGGTCTGAATTCCAGAATTAGACGCTTCAATCACCCCCTTCGAATTTGAGGGTTCCTAAGAGATTTATATATATATATAAAAAAAAAAAAACACTAAAGTTGGGGGGATGAGCACGATGGAAATTACAATCTAAACTAGCATTCAGACTCCTTTTACTACCTGCTATGCTTCTAATTTATTGCCATCGTTTGGGAGTCCTGGCCGCACATGAAGTGCCAGCAACTGCTTTCCGAGCACCTGACAGCATTTCAAAGGGACCCGGGAACAGTTAGGAGAGAAAAAGAGAAGGAAATGGATACTATAGAGACGATTAAATCAAATCAAGTCAATGTAATTTTGGCAAAAAAGAACATGCAACTAAGACTGGAGAAGTAGTGGTAACAGTGAAAACATTATTATGAAAGTTGCAGAATTTGTTCTACTTCGCATACTGGATGGAATCTTCGAAGAGGAGCCCTTGGTCAATGGAAAACGAGTAGATTTTGTTGCCCACGCGTGCTTTTGCGGTGGGGGCTTTGTCAGTTTGGATGGTAAACTGGGTCTGGATTCAATCAACAGGAAATGAACAAGGTGTCAGGATTTTATTTGAATGAGGTGATGTAATAAGCAAAATTTCTAATCGTGTCAAAGGGTTGAATAAAAAAAGAGAAAATTTAAGAAATAGAAAATCGTGACATTGATTGCCAAGGATATCTACCAATTATATTATGTGATATCTAACTATCAAGAATCTTACCAAGTCAAAAAAATTTTGTTTTGATATGAAAAAATGCAAATTACCAAGGAAAATAACTTATTGAACCTAAAAGAGTTTGAGCACTACTGAAAATGTTAGGAATTAGAACAATACTCACTTCTCTGTGTTCTCTGATTTATCAACTAGTTTTGCAGGTTCAGGGAAAAGAGTGAACTCTATGGCATTGTTCATTGAACCATCAGTCTCTGTTCCCATAGAGAGACCAACATCAGAGATGTCACTTAATTTCTCCTCAGAATCTGCATCCCCAAAGCCCAAGAGTTCGAAGTCTTCAGTTACATTCTGACTGACATCCCCAGCAGCAGGCTTTGATGGCGAGAGCCATTCCTTTTGATGTCTAATGTCCTCCATTGAACGGTGAGAACCAGCTTCAGAATGTTTGTCACTGCACTCTGAGCAATTGCCAATATCAGAAGCTGCTTTGTCAGTTTCTTCCAGGCCTTTACCCTCTGATGGTCTTTGGCATAGTTGGGGACTTCCCTCGGAACATCTTCGCGGAGATAAAGAGGAGGATCCATGTCTAAGTGAGCTCATCCCATGCTTCACCCCATTAAGCTTAACCTGCAACCACTCAATCTCTTCCTCTTTCTTGGTGATTTTGTTCTTAAGAGCTGAAATCTGCAAATACAAAAGAAACTCGAAAAGTAAATAACATGGGATTAAAAACATTAAAACATTCAGCAGAGTACAAGGCAAATCAGGGTAACCACAAACTTTTCCCCTGACAATTCATAGCACATTTTATTTACCAAATCGGGCATATTAGATACAAGTATAGAACTTAATATGCAGTGCAGGGAAACTAGCTTAATGGGTATGGTGATTATATTGGGATGTGCATAGGTCCGTCCCGCTGAACTTGAAGTCAACTGTACAGGTTATCCTTTCATCTAAGAGGGTAAGATAGAATAATAGAAAACACAACGCTATCTGAGACTATGCCAAAAAATTTTAGAGGAAAAAAACTGTAAAAAGAACCTGCTCCATAAGTTCTTTAACATCTCTGCCCTCTTTGTTGCTATGTGCAGCGCCTAATTCAATGCCAGAAACTCTCTGAGCAAACATCAAAGTACTTATGGTTTCAGAGTAGGAATCTACATCAGGATTAAGCTGCACAAACATAAGGGCCTTCGCTTGACCACCTGCCATATGAAAATAAATAGATAACGAAAGCAAGTCATTCGAAAGACATGAGTGAACAGCAACGTTTTAGAGAAATAATGACAGATAATAGGTCATGTTGTGAATTATTACCCAATGAACTTTGAAGGACTTGAGTCAATTTGCTGTTCCTGTATGGGATATGAGAGCTTTTTTGTGCTAGAGCAAATATTACATCTCCAAGGGCTGATAATGATTTGTTTATATGTTGTGCCTCCCTGAGTCTGTCACCGGTTGCTTCAGAACGATGCACTCTTTCACTGCCAGCAAGATCTATCAAATGCATACTGCCATGCAACGTAGCACCAGTTTTCAGTTCTGTGCCACGAACATGAACGGTGAGAACACTGCACCAAGTAATTAAATTGTTACACCATCACCATGCAGAGCAAAGGAAAGCAGGCGCACAGAATCAATAGAGAAAATACAACCTGTGGGATCGACTACTTCTCTCATTAAGTGCAGTGGCACATACGGCTCTATTCATCAACCCAATATTCATTAATTCCAAGACATCTGTGATTGATTTAACAGTGTACATGCTTGCTTCAGGAACAGCTAACCCATTTGGTTGGGTGGTATTCCAAATCCCAAGTGTGTGAAAATCAAGGGAAACATTAAAATACTTCAAACCTTGATCAAAGCAAAAAGGAACAGCACAACCATCGTAGTTGATCAAACAAAATGAACTAAGGATGCATGTATTGAATTCATAAATTACCAAGTGAAAACAAACTTTTTATGTACATGTATAACAAGGAAATTGAATGTATAACAAATAATCAAATTAATTTAGCCAAGACAAGGTATAGAGTTGCACCTCAAAATTGAGTGAGACTTCTGAGAAAAATATGAACCAATAAAGTGAAAAAGGATATCTTTTCTGTGCACCATCACTTGAGAGTAGGTCATGAACTTGCTCATTATAAATCTCAACCATCTGGACACCAACTTCATATAGAATGGAATTTTTCCTACTTTCAGAGATTTGGAAAAGATCATTAAGTGCTCGATAATTGACACCCCATTCTTCTGTTGTTGATATGTTAGGCCCACTCTAGGCAGGACAAAGAAACAAATGTATAAGGTCAAATTTTCAAAATCAAAATTTTTGCGCACAAAATATGTAGATAAGTTACACACCATTGTATAGGTCTTTCCAGATCCAGTTTGTCCATAGGCAAATATACAAACGTTAAACCCATCAAGGACAGACCTTATCAAGGGTCGTGTGTCTAAAAATACCTCCTCTGTTCAACATGTGGCAGTTAAAGATACAAGTCAGGTTTTTTTCCACTCATTAGAACCAAATTAAAAAATTGACCACACAAATAAATAGTCAGTTATCAATCACTTGACATCAGCAAAATCATGACCTTGAGAAGCTTCTGGACCAAAAACCTTGTTAAACTTGAAGAGCCGGCGATTGTCTTTTCCATGTTTTAAGGGATTGGAGACCACCAATTCACCATTCTCGCCAATATATTCCATGGTTGTTTGCTTTTTGCTTTGACCTGGAAGGAATGGCCTTATCCGGCAATAGACTCTAATATTTCCTGATTGGAAAAGAAGAAACAAACATCAAGCTAATCTCTGAGCAAGCACACCAAATTATTACCACATGATGTACCTTTCAAGTCCTGAACTTCATTGTAGAGTTTTCGATTTTCTGCTAGAACTGCTTGATAATTTTCAGCAGCCTCTATTAGCCCTCTAAGCTTTAACCCTATTCAAAACAGAGAGTAATCATTGTGAGAGAATGCACAACCAAGAGTCGAATGCAAAACTTGATAGTAAACTAAGCTGAAACAGTGAGTAATCAATCTTACCCAACCTATCAAATTCCTTTAAGTAATTCTTTTTTGTCTTCAAGACTTCATCTTTTGTGGACTCAAAAGCTACCCTCAAATCCTAATCAATTCCGTAAATGTCATATCAGAGGAATAAGCATCAACACACCAAAAGTGTAAGAACAAACAGTTAAGACAGACCTGTATAACCCCAATCTGATGATCTATAATGCACTGGTAAGTGCACTCTTTCACTTTCCATCTTAGAGATTTAGATTCAGAAAATGACTCAAGTTCTTTCACTTTCTTCTTTGAATCTATCAAAAGAAGCTCAAGTTCCCTTAGCTTCTTTTCCAACACAACTTTAGTTTCCTTAACCTGCTCTTCCAATTGCAAGCGATATAATTTATTTGTCTTTCTGGCCATTTTTAGTTTTTGTTTCAATGCAGAAATCTCGATATCACGATCATCATTCTCTTTTTTCAATCTACGAACATTCTGCTCTTCAAGTTTTTCCTTCTGCTCTAGTTTTATTTTCTGAGTCTACAACCACAAGAAGTAATAATCACAATAATACAAGAACACAAGCAGGGGGAAAAAAAAAGAAACATAACATTATTTCATCTTAAAAAGGTTCCCAGCATTATCACTTACATAAAAGCCAATATATTAAATTATCAATTATTGTAACATTGTATTAGATTAACCATTTTACCATCTTTTACTTCATATGGCATTCTACAAGTATCATCTGAGAGAAAATGAAAAACAAGTTCTTTGCACAAACAAACCATTCTTGAAATGATAAAGGCTTATAGTAAAAACTTGGGATAATATATAAAAATACAGATGCAGGCAACAAAAAAGTTCACATCAATGTTGCATGTTAAGCAATACAAGGACACAAATCAATAATTTATTTATGCTTCAAAGGTGAAATTAATGAAACAAGGTTTTCATTCAAAAATATAGACAGTATTGTTAGTCCGCAAAACGTAATGATTGCAGGAAATAATGGTAGTTCTGAAGCTCTTTGCCATAAATATTTGCCAAAATCATGCTCAATAACAAGGTAAGAAGCTTAATTGAACAACTGAAGATAAAAGACACACCATCTGTAGGAGTTTTGCAATATCAACCGCTTTAATTTTTTAGGAAACTGTATCAGGACTAGACATTAAATTTAAAAATCAGCAGTAAACTCCATTATGAAATAAATAAGGTACTTGAGTGGAATTGCACCTTTATTCGCTCTAGTTCTTTCAAAACAACCTACAGAAAACCACAAAAATGATACAGAATCAATTGAGTCAATAAAAAATGTAAAGAAAATTGCAGCTAAGCCACACGCCCAAACTACAAGTCAAAGTACCTGGTACTCCTCTGTAGTCCCCATTACGAGGGTCTCAAGTACTCTTACTCTTGACTTGTATTTCACCTCGCGAGCTCTGAAAAGACTGTTTTGCTGCAGCAATGCAACAAGAAAACATAAATTACTTACACAGTTCATGAGAAAAAAATTTTTTAGACACAATTACTTTGAGCAGTTTACATTTTGAAAATTGTGATGTTGAGTTGTTGTTCGCCTTTCAATCAGCTGCATAACTATTCTCAGTAGCCATGCCACACGCTGAGAAGAGAAAACAAAAAACACGACTAATTAAGAGGCAACATAATATGTCATGTGTAGTAGCAAAAATAATATAATGATAGATAGTCAGGCATGCTTATTAAACACACAGGAACAATACATGCAGTAGAAAAAATAATTTAATGGTGTATGGAGTCAGGCATGCTCAGTAAACACACAGCCCTACATGAGGTACATCCCTGTTCTTTCTTTCAGTGCATTCATCCAGAATTTTATTCACAATACTGAACAGTGATTTAGTTGAGGCATTCTGCATAAATAAATAGCAAAATTGCATTAGAACAACATTGGACACAAAGTACATGTAAAAAGACTAAAATTTTACCAGAGAATGCAGTCCCACAATAAATATTCATACATACATACAGAAAGGAGTTGAGGAACTCACATCTATACTGCTTGAATTTAAGAATTCCAAAATCTTGTCATCAGAAACATCAGCATAACATCCTTCCTTCAGTTGGAGCACATCATGAAACTTTTGTGCAAGATGATGCATCAAAGCAGAATCCTCTATGAAATGTTAAAAATAAAAATAAAAATAAAAATAAAAAATCCTACTAGCAATATTGAAATCTAGTCATAAAGAGTATAAGATAAATTTGGCAGACTAAATAATATTAGGTACTGTGTTCTCTATAACAAATGCTGCTTGTTTTTCATGTCAAAACAAGATGCCCAAAATGCATTGAATTTTACTCTACAGAAAAATCAAGATCTATTATTGAAGTTGATAACTCTTCATCATTTAAAAATAATAGTCATACCTGATGTGACATCCCAACTTTTTATAGAATGATCCAGGTTATTGTCTTCTTCACCACAAAAAGAAAAACTTGCTCTAAGTGACCTAAGGCACTGCAAAACTGGTAACATGTACCCCTGCACAGCATCTCAAACAATCATTGAATGAGCAAGAGGGAAATCAAGAGGTACAACCAAAGATGAGATGATAAAGGACTGCAAGATCCAAAGCTTCAATTAAGTTTTTATACCAAATACAAGTGCACATCCATGTGGAAATTCAGTATAAAACCTATATGAAACATTATAACCAGTTCCATCATTCAGGAGGCAAGCCAATGTGAAATTAAAATCATTCTCCCAACCTAGATTCAATCTAGGTTGGGGCTAATTGGTCTTCAAATGAGAGGTTTTTGCTGCAACTTGTGTTTTATAGGCGTGAACACAAATTTGGTGTTTCCTTACAGACAAAGGTATTGAACAGTTAGATCTCTAACAAAATGTGTACACAAACACACGGTAGATCATAAGTATGTTTGTGATTCGATAATATAGCAAAAATATTATAGTATAAGATTGTACGTAAGATTGTTGAAGCAAAGCCATACAAAGCAAAAGAATTGTCAAGCTTGCCAGCATTTTAAATTTTCATAATTAAATCTGCATAGCACTCACAAAACATTGTGGATTTTAGGCAAATGGCAGTGCATTCTCCTATTACAATCTGTATGTCTGTTGACATAAGTGTCCCGCATTCAAGATTCAGACACACTAAATCTTTAATAAAAATGTCTTACAAAACCGCATCACATCTAAGGATTTTTTTTCATTATTGTTGTGGAATGAATTAAAGCAGAATAGAGGATAATTATCAGCAGAATAAATCTGCCCCTGTCAACCCAGAACCTTTTTCATCTTTGTTTAGGACTAACCAAGCACACAGAGAACCAAATTCATTCATCATGATTTTCAAATTCAGCAATCCACCTAAACACATGATACCAACAACACAGTGAAAACTTTATGGTACCTGCTCTAGGTCTGACAATTCAAAGCTGGGCAATCCCATGTCATCCATAGCTGCAAGAAACCTCTTGACATTTGCACGACCTGGCTCAAAACTGACGTCCTAAAGAATAAAAGGAAAAGTATGTTGAAGGGCAAAAAACACATCCAGAATTAAACTTCAGCTTCATGTTATATGATGATATCCTTGAAAGACAAAGAGGGGGTCACACTAATACAATAAATCAGCATAAAACTAAACTAACCATTTCAACTAAACCAGGACTCAGCTTGTTCAAGATGCTACATAAAACTGTGCCATCAGCCAAGCATGCTCTCAGTTCCTCCTCTGAAACCTCGAGTGGCAAATTTAAATGAGGAATTATAACATTTAACCACTCCACTAGAGTTGATTGCTGATTACCTAAATTAAATCAAATTTCAAAGGTAAGTCATAGAGGGAGGAAAAGGACTCTTGGCACAGTTATCATTTCTGCGGCGTGTGTTCAAGTGTGTTTTTGTGTTAAAGAGTATAACTTTCTTACCCTCAGCCATGCTCTCACAACCTTCTACTTTTTCAACTTTTACACCATGAGTTCCAGTTGAGCTGTCAAACTCCCCATTTTTGCCCATTCTAACAGAATGTTCATGAGGAGGATTTCTGAAATTCCTTATCTACAATCAACCATGACACCCTGCTGCAGAAACTACAAGTTCATTACTAACAGTTCCTTAACATGCAATACACCATGAAAACATGCATCAGAAAGTAGAATATGTAAAATTCAATTTTCTGTCAAGTACAACCTAGAACTTAATTGAAGGCAAACGAATGAATTGTCCTATAGAAAAGAGATGACAAAGTATCAATTCCAAACAAAACCCACAAAAGTTGTGGAACTGAGGTTAAAATTACAACAAGAAGCCAATAATAAATAAAACATGCATATATATATTTTTTCTATACTTCATCCCAAAAAACGGAAAAAAATTATAAAAACAGATCAAACACAATATTTAGCTGAATTAAGCTCAAATTTCACTTAATAAGTAAAAGATAACGTAAAACGTAAATTTCATCTTCTCAGCTACCAAACCCATAATGCAACGGAAAAGGCAAATCCCTTGCAAAAATCGAAATCTTACCTTTTGTCTCAAGGAAAAGCAACATCACCTATTCAAATAAGTCATTCAACAAAACTAAACCGGAAGCACGCAAAAAATTCACAAGCAGATCCCAACGAAACCCTAAACTTTGTACAAAAATAATATGTAGCGACAACATGCAGCTAGCTCTACGAATCTGAAAGATTTTACCAGTAGATGCGCTTTGTTCCAGATCTTACCAGTGTAAGAACAGTCGATATTTGAGATCGAGAAAATCGAATTATTCGCGACGACTGATCGACTAACCGATTTGAAATTAATGCGGATGGTTTTGGAAACAAAATGCTTTGATTTGTTGAAATTAAACCACAATTACAGCCGGAGATTTCAGAAGAAGAAAGAAAAAAATTGAAAGGTTGCTGGGAAATCAAATAGGAGTACGAAATGGACGTGCGCAAGGGTTATCGTTTTCGCTGTTTTCTAAAATAACGGAAAGTGTTTTCCATTTAACTGTAGTTATGGCCCCACTCCGCTACATTTGGAATGGGGTTCCCGCCTTCTGTTTTGTTTTCCCTTTTTAAAAGATTTGAATTGGCAAACAACTGACAAACAAAAAACCGGCGCTTCATTTCCACGAGGTCTTTATTTTTTTATTTTATTTTTTCGAAAACTTTAATCTAAAATTAAAACATGAAATCAAAAACACCGTAATCAATTCAACCGGCTCTTCCTCCGATAGCAGAACCGGTGGTTCTTCCAATTGAAAAGCACATTAATGAAACTGAGTCAAGGTGAGATCTTGCAGCGATACAAAGTGCACGAATTGTTCTTCTTCCGCCATCGAACGATGCAAAGTCCGTGATAGATATGAGAACAAGCCGTGCGACGAGCTTCCGTGCCGGCGGAGAATTCTTCCAAACATATAGCGCAGGGCTGGTTCGAAAGCGAACTTTCAACTTTTGTTCTCTTCAAATTCAGACTTCTAGACGTAACTCGTTTACTATCGGCTCGACGATTCGAAAACTCCGTTTGATCCGCAAAGCTCAAGGAATCGTTTACAAGCTTCGAATTAGTATTTAATATTTTAATTAATTTTTATTGTTTAAAATTTATATTTTAAAGTAAAGCTTCATAAACATGAAGATGAACAAAATCCCGCTAACAATCTACAATACGCGCGAGGTGGAGAGATATCAATCTCATAATCCAGAAGTTCCAAGCTTGGAATACGATGATCTGCCGTCCACTTGTTCCGAACCCACACTGGTTTCGCATGTACTCGACAGCACAGAATCGAAACCATCCTTCAACCAGAACGACATCGTAAAAGCACTGGAAGTGGTGGAGAGAGACTCCATCATCATTGCCGAGAGCTTCTCTTCTCTCCGCTTGGCTCTATCCGAGGTAAGTCGATCTTTTCTTGAGTTAACGTTCAATCTTTTAGTGAGTTTTTGGGGTACTATTCGAATTAATTATCGTTGAATTTCTAATTCTTACGTTGGATACTGTTTCTAGCTGAGTTGTCGAGGAAATGGAAGAAAATCGAGTTCTGGATTCAATTCAAACGGATTCTTAAATTGCTAGCAAACTATGGAAAATGCGACTAGAATTTTATGTTACCTTGTTTAAGGTTCTTAAACCGTTAAAAATCGCAAGGTAGTTGAAATTATGTGTTCTTTTAGTAGATTCAATTGAAAACGTACTGTAGTATTTTGATTGTATAAGTAGATAAACTTGAATCAACTTGATTCAGTGATACATATGAATTTTTTGTTTCATATATCTTTTTTCCCTTGGTGATAATTAGGACTCTTATAGTTATAAGCTGCTTATCTGATAGATGAACGTGATTATTGTAGATTACTAGTGGCTCAGTTGATCATATGCAATGCTTTAGTGACGCTACAGGCCAACATCACGAATCTGGTTACTAAAGTTTTTATTGCACCTAAAATGATTGGGTTCCATGCATTGGTAGTATGGAAATACCATGGATGGTTAAACTTATGTTTCTTCATTTCAAATTGTAGAATAATATCATGTTCATATTGGTAATTTCTCTATGAGATGGGACATAGTTGCAGTTTGCTATTTACAACATATAAGGCAAATAAAATGGAAACTAGGCCAATACTGCTTTCTTAACAATTTCATCGAGATATTTTTCTTTCACAATATTTAATGCGCAGAAAATTTTATCATATCTTCTGTTTGTACTGGCACCAAAGAATTCGTAACTTATCAACCCCAAGACTCTCAACTTATTGTAACAAAATCAAGCAAGCTTAACTTGCTGCAACATTTGGAAATAAGACTAATTGTTTAGATCTGTAAATGTGTGTTGTAAAATGAAATAGAAGGGCTGTAGATTTCTATACAGGTCGGTTAAAGTGCTCTGTGTGTTTTTTAACAATTCATTCCAGGCCATTAGAACTTTCATGCATCGCTTGCTATTAACTGCACAAGCCAAATGCTTGATAAATGGATAACTGTGTCCACTGATCTGATGATATTAATTGCACCTTCCTTGTTCTCTTACTCTGCGGTACTTGATGCAGCAACAAAGGGGAACCAATATAAAAATTTATGTCTCAGGTATCTTTCCATCCCAACTTTTAGTCCTTCCATGAAAAGCCCTACGAAGATTTCATATTTTAATTGAAACATGTTGGAAATAAATGTGAGTTTTGGTCCAGAAAGTAAAATTAAGAAAAGGCTGGAATAAAGTGCCAGGGCAGATGTACAAGATATAAACTGTGTTAGTATTGTCTATGATGCATCCCAGTGAAATCTAGCTAATTATATTGAGCTGGACTGCTGGAGGAAGTTGAAGAGGTGGGACTGAATGCTTAATAGATCTTTTTTGTTGCAGCCATTTGTTTTGTTTCATATAATCTGATTGACATGATGATTGAATGATTGAGAAAACTTTATTACTCATTGTGAATTATTATTTTAAGAAAAGTAATAATTTTGCAAATTACCAAGTCTAAGGGGCCTTGAATTGTGTGATTACTGTATCTGCTAGTAAGAGACTTGGGAGATTCAGAAGCCTTATGTCAAAATAGGACAGTAGTATTGATCTAACTGGAAGCAACCTCTTCTAGGAAACATGTTTTGGCTTCATCCATGTTCTCCATATTATCTCAATTACTGCCATTAATTTTGGTCCCAGATTCAGGATATCTGCATATATTTTGAATCACCTATGATACAATCTGATAAATAAACTATTTTGTAAAGTCTTCTTTCCTATAATACTGCCAAAGGCCACACTGTAAAAGCAAAGAAAATCTACCAATATTGAGACTGATAAACGAATGGTAACTTGGCTCTTGGTGATCTTTCACACATTTTATGCCAGCTTGCATGGGACACACATCTGCCAACACTCATACCAAAATTTTAGTCTGTACATTTTCATTACAGCCTGTTCTAATTCATTGTTGGGGTTTCATTTTCAGATTAAATGAGGAAGTGAAAGGTGTTGACAGTCTAGCTGCACAACTGTATCCTTTTCCACTGTGCCGAATGTGTGTGTTTATGTTTTGCATTTTTTTCTTTTTTCAACTATTTCCTTGCCTATTTGAGGAGTTATAAGGATCTGCTGACTCATCCTACTTTTTCCTGCAAATGGAGGCGTCTGGATGCCAAAATGTGTCATCATTGGTGGTTCCTAAAGACCTCAGAAAGACTCATATTCCAGTGTCTTCAGGATTTTGAAATATGCTTCAGTATACTGTAAATTATTTAATTTAGCTTATCTCTCGTGATTGTGGTAGTTTGGTCCCTCAATGCTTGTGAAGAAAAATCCTGAGGAGGAAAGTAGATGCTCTAGACACAGCCGTAAACAATCTTGTTAAGCCTCTGTAACATTGGTTAAATCAATAACACAAACTTTACTTTTTAACTCAGTATTGATCTTGAACTGGTTTTATGAGAGAACTATTAGTTGGCTAGTGATGGCATATACTTTCAAACTGCATTAAGAGATAGCAATTTCTGATTCTATATATTCCTTTACCTTCAATAGCTGAACTTGCTTTCTGGTTTTAGTTTGTGGCAAAACCTTGCATTGAGTATTCTTGAATGCCCTTCTAACTCTTACAGTTTCATGGTGAAGCAACAATTAAGCACAGAGACAGTCCACAATACTAATGCTGAAGCTATTTTTACTGCTATTTGAGATTTAAGTGTTCGGGCTTTTAATTCACAGTTGTTATTTGATCAGAATTTATCAGCCTTGTTTGCTTTTTCTGCTTCCGAGGAAAATTACCCAAACACTGAACTTCACGAGAAGCTCCACAAAGCCTGTGTACAAGGGAAAGCTGAGATTTGTAAGTGTAACTTTGCTCTTATTAATTCCCGTGTTCATCTGGTTTTTAAGGAATCTTAATCTGGTGCTAATTACTTTGAAGAAGAAATAAAAATCACCAGCATAATTAGGTCAGATCTATAGTTTAGTCAAGTGGGTACATTTATTTTAACCCATCCAGACTGCTACTTGCAACTCTAGTTTCTTATAAAGCATTACACTTGTACATTAGTTCATGACAAGTGAGAAATAACAGTGAAATTAAAGTAATAAAAATGCATTTTCAATGAATTTATCAATTAAAATAGGTAATATAATTGAAAAAAAGAAATCCAACTAGCCAATGGAGATCATTGAACTCGGTTGCTTTTCAGTGATGAATCAACAAACAAAAATGAATAAATGAATGAATTAGATATTGTTTTTTTATCTTAATTAGTGTACCGAGATAATTTAGAGCCTTAGAAATTACTGTATACGATCACCCAAGACTAGGGCTGTCAAACGAGCCGGGCTGGCCTTGCAAAATATAAGCCCACTTGGGCTCACGGGTTGGGCCCAGCTGGCAAAAAATTGTTAAGCCTGGATCTTAATGGACTGTATCAAGCCAATCCACTGGCTTATAATATTTTATTAATGTTTAAACAATTAAATATTATTGGACCTGCACATTTATTAAAATAATAACATATTATAAAGGCCCACGGATTTGACCTGGACCGTGACGGGCCCATACCTTTTAGTCAGTGCCGATCTGGCCTTTTGACTCCTTTACCTAATATCATCTTCTTCACTGTTCATATATACATTTCTTTGCAAGGTGACATTCTCGGAATGAAAATGATGTGGAGAATGCAAATAATAATGCCACGATTTGCTCCTGTAAATCCATGGTTTTGATTTTGATGTTAGTGGAAATGGAACTACCAAACCCCACATCAACTATATGTATTATCATATTGCTCAGTTACTTACTCTAACAGATCAAATGAAAAAGAATGTGGTCCAAACCAAAATAGCAAAATTTCCGGAACTAGGGACTACTTTGCTATGCATATAGAATGAAACCTTATGCCATACCAGTCAAATTACTGCTTTCCCATGTGTATTATCATATATGCTATGAGACTGAGTTGTACAAATATCAATAATTTCAACAGGTAAGTGTTACTAGTCGCATTTTCTCATTAATTGTTTGGTATGTTATAGTTAATTTTCAAAATTAATGATCTAATGGTGGAGAATTATTGATTGATTGATTGATTCCTAATTATTCCAACTGGTAGCTAGGGTTTCGTTTTCAGTAAGAGAAAAAAGAGAGGAATTATAAAGTTATTAGGTACGTTCGTAGTATTAGAAGAAAGTGAATCTGCATTAATCGTCTTGGCTATCTATCTAGTGCAAGTAAAGCAGCTCCGTGCCAAATAATGTAGTAGAATTTGCCTGTGGAGCTGAGCTGCAGCCTTAATCGATTCCACCGAAACACAAGGAATCTCACAGGCTTGTACAAGAAATCAACAGATCGGAGGGTCAAGATTGACACACTTGTCATCTGGGACCCACCACCCGCTTAAAATTTTGAAGCCAGCTGCCATCGGGAAGCCGTTTGACTGGTTGGCGAGGCACTTAATAAAATTAATTAACTATCATGTCCTTGTCCATTTAGATAAATAAAACATCTAATTTCGTATATTATTTATTAATTAATTGTGAATAAAATAGTCATTTCACAGTTCAATTATTTTTTAATATTATTTATTTAAAATTTATCTTATTTTTTTAATCCACCATTAATATTTTCTCTTTTTTTAATGCGACAGATTTGTGCCTGATAAAATTTTCTCTATTTACTCTATACCTCACGATTCCCCCAAGTAAGCTACCGAGCCATGGTCCATAAGCGGACAGGACAGCACAGGGCAGCTGTTGCGAATGAAATGCGGAAAATACCATTCAATGTATTGTGCTTTTGTTTCTCAACGAGGGAATTGGGAGACGAGAGAAGAAGTTGACAATTGTAATCCAAAGTTGTCCACGTGCTACTGCTAAACGCAGACAGGACCGAAACAGTATCTTCCTCAGCCTTATACGGCAGGCAAGCAAAGTCCGAGAAATTATATCTATTTTCCTGATGGTTTACAGTTGATCCGAATTATTCTTCCCATACGATAATTATTCTCCAAAATTCAAAGCTTCGAAGTGTTACGAAACTTTGCGTTCCCATTTCCATTAATCCCAACAGCAACTTCCTGTTTGGAAAATAGTTCATCAAATTCCCACAGTCTGCATGTAGCAAGCACGAAAGTCTAATAGTTATTTATATTTTCTCTTTGGTTGATTTCACAAGTGATTAATAATAAAAGACAAGTGGCTCTATAACAATATAATAAGCTGACATTATTTTTCTGTTATTCACAAGTAATCTTGTTCAAATCTGTGACTTAACTGAGCCGAAAGACTCTCAAGTTGAATCATATACGTATCTTAATAAACTAAGGTCAATAGTAGGCCTAGCTTATGGGATGAAAATGATAGTTGGAGAAATGATATTGAAAGTCGGAACACGCCATTTATTTGAGGTGAGAATGGTAGATGACCAACAAGACTATTGGAAAGGGACCTTAGACCCGAAGATATCGAAGAAATAACAATCGAATCCTTGGCAAATAGGAGAGGAGAAACAGTTATGGATGGAAATGATTTTAGTTTGTAAATAGCAGGGACTAATAGGGCAAAAGAAGATGATGAACAATTAGAGATTGACAATTGGAATCACCCCAAAAGAAATTACCAGCTCTACAATAACTCTATGATCACAGTTTTGGGATCGTAATTAACCTATTAAGAAGTGGGGTCTCAAGAAAATTGAAATCTAAAAGCAAGCCCACGTCCAAATATTGTTTACACTAGTAGTCATTATCCGATGTAAACAACTCATATTGCAAAATCCAAACTATGTATGCATGCAAGCAAACACCAACAGGAAATTATATGGCTTACCAAATAATACAAATCAGTGACCTTCATGGCAATTCCATGGCGAAACCTGTAGCAGTAGCGCTTTTAACTAATATACGATTAATCGACCGAATTAATCATATGCCCAAGTGAAAAGCCGATGTGTTCTTTTTCCTTTATTTTGGTTCAAGTTCCGAGTCTTCTGACAGAGGATGATCATATATATTCTTAGTGATCACTGGTTAGGATCGTACAGGCGACAATATAAGATACCGTTGCTGCCATCACCGTGTTATTGCCAAAGAATCTCGCAGACAGTACTGCGGATTGAAGAAGGCAAAGTTGGCTCGCACCTATAAGCTAATGCTAGATTGCTGGTTACTATATATTTATATTCCAATGGCATTGCTTGCCGGGACCATTCCCATTTCCTTCCTTCTTTATATTCTTTCTCCATATTTCCTGCATATTTTTATACGCAAGCACTCTGCAAAGTCTGCAGATTCCGCCACGAATGCTCTGTGGAAATACAATTATTTATTTTGCGAAGGGCGATAGTTTACTGTTGAAACAACAGAACAACACTGTAACTTGCCCAAATGTGCGGCTTGTAAAACCAGTCAAGCTTAAAATAGCAAGCCGATTAAATTTTCGAACACATTCGGAATGATGATGTTGATAGAGATTCCACCCGTCGTTGCTTTGTTGGTCACCTAATTTTTTAACAGGCTTCGTCGTCAATAACAACACACATTCTCATTGAAAGAAAAAAATTACATTAATAAAATATTTAAAATATATAAAAGCAGTTCATATGTCACAACAATGATGATTCTAAATAAGAATACCTCTTTTTTTCTTTTTAACACAACTTTAATCAATGTATTTAATAGACCCACTGAATGTAACATTAAGAATTTACAGGAATAAAAGGAGAATGCTGGATACATGATTAGTGCAAGTAAGAATGCTATAATTAGTTTTGTTTTTTGCTTGTTATTTCTAGCGAAATCCCACAGTCAAGCATGCAGATACATTGATGAACTTGACACTGCATAAATGTCCATGTGACCCACGGTTTTTGTACCAGTTCCTTGTCTCTCTTTCTCTGTCTCTCTCTCTTCACCTTTCTTTCTTTGTTGTACATCTTGGGATCATTACAAGAGATTCTCTCTCATGCGACTCTTCATTTCTTTTTCTCTCTCTTTTTTTTTTTTGTGAAGCAAATCTCCACCAGACACACTTGAACATAAAATTCTTTTACTAGCTTGGAAGTCTTTTCACTCACAGTAACGTTAGTGTTTCCCAGTTTCCATCTGGTTGCCACTAAGGATTGGCCTGTGTGTGTTTTGGTAGTTTGGGCTGGTTTTGATGTTTTTTGTGGAGAAAATTATTGCAACCGATCACAGATAGTGGTGTCTGGGACTCTGTGTGTAGGACCAAGAGTTTCTGTTTGCTGGGTCAGCAAAAGATCAGATCTTTATTAGGCTCGCTCTTCAATTGGTTTCTGGTTTTATTTAGAGCTCCAAAGAAATAGAGCCGATTAAATAAGTTGCTTTGTACTGCTTCTGCTTCTGCTTCCTCTTCTCTTTCTTGGTTTACTTACCAAAGCTTAAAACTTTTTGTGACAAATTTTGTGCCCATTTTTGAGATTGAAACTAAGATACTATTTTATATTTCTCCTCCATTAAAGCGAGTGATCTGATGAGTCTGTACGCAACAGGAAATTAACTGCTACCAGTCCGCTGCAGTACTGGATTCAGTCTCCAAATTAACTCCTCCACGTCTGATGATAATGGTCAGCAATCGGTTTCTCTAGCTTTCAAGCTTCAGAACTACCCAGAAACACCAATATTTGAATTATCACGAGGTTTAGCTACTTAGTGGAGTTTCAGTCTTTTGCAGTAAGACTGTAAGGGAAGTTAGTTCTGAGCTCTGGTCTTATTTTGGCTTTCGAAACAAGAACTGTTATCAGAAAACCCCATTAAAATTTGCTGCTCTGAGATGCAAGAGTCGTAAAAATTGAGTTAAACCACATGTTTTTGTTGATACTTTGGTACGAATATTCCATGACCAAATGTATTTACAATTGGAATAATCAAGAAGTTGAGGAAGAGTCTATCTGTGTCTGATTAATTTGTCGGTTTCTTTGTTCTTAAGCTTAAGCTTTAAAGTTTTAAATGGCAACTGGGGTTCAAAATCAGGAGAGAGTGCCGGAAAACCTGAAGAAACAACTTGCTCTTGCTGTGAGAAGTGTTCAGTGGAGCTATGCAATCTTCTGGTCCATTTCAGCTGGACAACCTGGGTACTAAAAGTTTTTTTTTCTGTCATATTTTTGCAGACTTTTTTTCAACTTCCACAAATATATTTTCGTTTCCAAAAACGACAAAAAGAAATAAATATTTTGTTGGTTTTCTTAAAATCTTTCAAAACAATTTTTTTGGTTCTAGCTTTCAGATTATCTGCAACCGGGTCTGCTTATGATTCCAAACTTTGATGTAGAATGGAGACTGTCTAGGTCCAGATTCATGCATGTCTTAGGCCGAGAGAGAAAAAGTTGACCCACTACAATAATATATATTTTTCCCGTCTTCGTTTTAGATAAGATTCCACACCTCTGCACTATTTGTTGTCTAGAAAATGAGTGGTGGGAACTTATTTCATCTCTGTGCAGCTAACTCTTAATAGATTACAATTTGATCTTCTTGTTATATGCAGCCACTGATACGCATGGTTCTATATTGCCGCTCTGTTCTAATTGGTTTCTCTGTGAACTTTTTAGGGTTTTGGAGTGGGGAGATGGTTACTACAATGGGGATATTAAGACAAGGAAAACAATACAAGCAGTAGAACTAAATTCTGACCAATTGGGTTTACAAAGAAGTGAACAACTAAGAGAATTATATGAATCACTCTCGGCTGGCGAAAATAACCTACAAGCCAGAAGACCATCAGCAGCATTATCCCCTGAAGATCTCACTGGTGCAGAGTGGTACTACCTGGTTTGCATGTCATTTGTGTTCAACTTTGGTGAAGGGTAATTATACCATGATAATATCTCTATGCTCAACCTTTTAAATTGCATACACATTAATCTCTATTATATTAAATTTTTGCTTGAGTTGTTCTTAGATTGCCTGGAAGAGCACTAGCAAATGGTCAACCTCTCTGGCTGTGCAATGCACATTATGCAGACAGCAAAGTTTTTAGTCGTTCTCTGCTGGCAAAGGTATGATGTTAAGAATTCATATTTCTGGCCAAAATGATATCAGTTAGTTATTATATTCATAATGACAGTGAAAAACTAAATTTTTTTTTTCCTGTTTTTGACTTTTGTTTCATGACCGGTATTGTTACAACTGCATCTCTCAGAGCGCATCTATTCAGGTGCAGTTTATGTTTGCCCTTGCATCTTTTTCATTCTCATATCATTATTAGTACTTAACTATATAAAATGAGAACACATTCAAAGAATTCCCGAGGGATGCATTGATTTGAGTCTTGTAGTGAACTCATTTATACATTTCACTGCACCTTGGCAAACGTACAATGCCGTTAAGGAAATTCAGATATTCATCCCAGTCTAATTTGAAACTCACCATAGAAACTCTGGTTTATAGAAATATAGGGACAAGTAAACACCATTTCTCCCTATCAAAATTGGAGCGACAATCTTTCACAAAAAAGAAATGAAACCTATTAAATTTAGTATAGAAAAATGTTTTAGAACAAATAAGAGCAGTTATGAGTCTCCTGTTTTGATTTCAGACAGTTGTATGCTTTCCATATTTGCAAGGCGTGGTTGAGTTGGGCATAACTGAGCTGGTAACTCTTCTACCGGATCCCCATTTAACTATGATCTCTCAGAATTTTGCTTTGTACATTACATGCCAACTCAAGTCATGTTGCGTTTTTGTGACTTGTTTTCTTAAGGTGTTGGAGGACCCCAGTTTCATCCATCACATTAAGACTTCATTCTTGGAGATTCCATATCCCATAATTTCCAAAAAGTCCAGTAGTGGTGTGGCACACTTTAGAAATGACAAAGATGTCGCTTGTGCTGCACTTGGTCCACAGATTCTCGACACTACAACGGTTCCAGTCGTGGGATGTGAAGTGTTAGAAATGGCTTCTCCCAGTGACAGTTCAAATGGCCTTGAGCACAATCAACCAGCTGAAGGTTCATTAATGGTTGAAGGCATAACTGGGGCTGCTTCTCAAGTACAAAGCTGGCAGTTCATAGACGAAGAGTTCGGTAACTGTGTTCATCATTCACTGAATTCTAGTGACTGCATATCTCAAACACTTGTAGATCCTGGAAAAGTTGTCCCTGCTTCAAAAGATGATAAAACATTTGACCATCATCTGCAAAAAGTTCAAGAATGCAATCACACAAAACTTACTTCGTTGGATCTCCAAGGCAATGATTTGCACTATCAAAGTGTTCTTTCATCCATTTTAAAGACCTCCCACCAGTTAGTATTGGGGCCACATTTTCAAAACTGCAATCATGAATGCAGCTTTGTCAGTTGGAACAAAGGTGGATTGGTGAATTGCCAAAGACGAAGAGCTGGAATTTCACAAAAGGTGTTGAAGAAGATCTTGTTTGAAGTTCCCCGTATGAACAATGATAGATTGCTTGAGTTACCAGAAGATAATTGCATTAAGGATGATGTTTGGAGACCAGAGGCTGATGAAATTCCTGCAAACCATGTATTATCAGAGAGGAAGCGAAGGGAAAAGCTAAATCAAAGATTTATTATTCTCAAATCAGTAGTTCCTTCAATCAGTAAGGTATTTAAAACTCCATTCCTTAAAGCTAACTGGTCATTAGACATTCATCAGTTGATTGAGTTTCTACTTGTTTGCAGTTCGACAAAGTATCTATACTAGATGACACAATAGAATACCTGCAAGTGCTTGAGAAAAAGGTGGTAGAGCTGGAATCTGACAGAGCAGAGTTAGAGAGAAGAACGAAAGGAAAACCCAAAGATGCTGTTGAGAGAACATCTGATAATTATGGTAAGAAGCAACTGGTAAATAAGAGAAAGGCTTGTGACATTGCTGAAATGGACCCGGAGTTCAAATATGATGTACTAAAAGGTGATTCAGCTGATAATATAACTGTAAGTATGAATGACAATGATGTTCTGATTGAAATTAAGTGTCCTTGGAGGGAAGGAATCTTGCTTGAGATCATGGATGCAGTAAGCAATCTACGTTTAGATTGTTACTCGGTTCAATCATCGGCCACTGAAGGCTTTCTTTCGCTTACTATCAAAACCAAGGTACGAACATAAATTTCAAAACAAAATTTTCCATTACCTTCTATTTCATGCCATCTTCTGAACTATGTATGTGTTAATTTTGCAGTACAAGGGATCAACAGTTGCGTCAGTGGGGATGATCAAACAATCACTACAAAGAGTTGCATGGAAGTGTTGAATCTTTCTTTTAGCTCGTACATAACTTGGGAATAATTTTTTGATCCTGTAATTTACTTCTTCAGTTGTCAAATTCCCATTGTATCAAGAAACGGTCCTGTAGTTGCTAGTTGGTAGCATTCACAAACACAAAATCGGCCGGGGGGGTGGGGTTGGGTTTCTCCAGGTAGAGTGCTACGAGTAATATAATTCAGGATTCTGATCATGTAAGTTTTCTTCAAACCAGGGTATATATTTTACATCAACAAAACTTGTCCATCACTGGAAATTTATGCAAGTATTACATCCACAAAAATACGTGTTGGCGGCAGATTGCAAGGACTTCTTCATTTCTTCCAGTTGAATCAAATTACCAAATGGGAGACGATTTTGAGCTGACGGGCAAAACCTCCCATGGAATTACAATTCAACTTTCAGTAATCCCGTGAAACACTGTCTATTTGACTTTTTTGACAATTAAAAAGTACTCTTCGATTGACAATGTTGTAGATGATGTGATATGATTAAATGACACGTAATTATGAAAGGTGAATGCTTTTTCCAGTGGCAAATAATAGCTACCGGCAAAGGATAGTCTGTAGAATAATTACAGGCTTTCAATCAAAAAGAAACAATAGGATCAACTACCAATGATTCTCAAGATTTCTGTACATTTTTATCACTCGTTACAAGTTCTGTGCTTGAAATAATTAGGTTCCAAAAGCAAAGTTTGATCCAATTGTATCTTTTCAAAGTGGGTTATCTTTAATCTTATCATTTGAGAGACGGCTCTTGGATTTGAAATGCCATTTTGTAATTTTGTTAATGATGGCGCCAGATTTCACAATCTTTATGAGCCTGGGAGTTGAAATTCTGCCATTGCTGTTGTCTCACCTGAATGTACATACAAAGATTCAATTCGATTCCTCCAGAGGTTTACAGGTCCACCAAAATTTGATCACGCCCATTGACATTTAATCAATTATATTGACCAATGCTAAGATGATCAACAAAATGGGACCCTTTTGTATCATTATTTCAATTCTCAGCACTGGTTGTATGACAATGATGACAAATTTTCTTCAATTTTGATACGTACAAATACAAAAATCCGTATGTGCTACTGAAGTGAAGTGGGCGAGGAAATGGAACAGAGCATTTCTCGAAAACCCCATTTATCAAGGCAATGAAGCAGAGGAAAAGAAAGGCCTTTCGATCCAATGAATAATTCACAACTCGCAGAAACAAAGAAGTTGAGTTTCTGCTGCTGATGGAACTTTGTCAGCATCACAAAACCTATTGGCAATCAAGAATCCCGACAGACAAACTGCTTTATGATTTTGCCTGCCTTCTTCTTTGCTTTAAGTCCTTTCTTAACAAAGCACATGACTTCTTGCCGTCAGTCATATCAGACAAACTGCAAATTCCTTCTTTTGTTCAATGAAAGAGAACGCGCGCACGACTTCTTGCCGTCAGTCACATCAGACAAACTGCAAAGTCCTTCTATTGTTCAATGAAAGAGAACGCGCGCGCGCATGCACACATTTGATACGAGTGAATTACTGAATATTTTATATTTTTACCCAATACTACACGTACAATTTGAAAATACAGAGCTGACACTATAGTTCTTGTTTCATCCCAGCAAAATCCTTGACAGTATAAGCATTTCTGTCGAATTTACCTACCTCATTATTCTCTCTAAACTTTAGATAGTCCAAGCAAATAAAGGGCTTGTGCATCCTTGAGCATCCTTCTCCCACAACTTCATTTGGTGCTAAAACCACCTTCTCATCCTTAAAGATCAAAAAGAAAGCCAGCGAGAGACGATTTGGGAATCGTTTCAAAACAACCTGATGCTAGGATGACGTCAACCTTCCATTGCTCCAAGCTTGCATCAGATCTCCAACATTAACTACCAGGGAATTCTCACGTGGGCCTATGTCTATCCGTTCCTCCTCCTTGGATCTCATCTGGAGTCCACCTATCTCATTCTGATAGATTATTGTTATGCAACTCATGTCAATGGGTATTCCAAGACCTTTAATCTCTTATTTTGTTCGACAAGTCTCCGGTGGTGCATATTTTACTATCCTCAGATACCCGTAAGCTGGAGTTTGATGTCGGGGGTAGTTCCAAATATATGCTTGGAGAGTTAACAGATTTCCTTAAAAATATAATGGCAGATACCGTTGTTTGTAACTTTAAAAAAAATTTAAAAAAAAATCCAATCTTGACAGGCTTTAGGTAGGGAATCTAGAAAGGAGGGGTGCACCGGCTGGGATAAATCCAACACAGGTAGCTTTAAGTTATCTGCAATTCCAACATTAACATACGGGAAATACAGTGCTTTGCTCGGCGGGGTTTTAATTTTTTAATGAATAGACGAACAAAGGTTACATAGAGAAAGGGGTAGGTTGTAAGACTTTATATAAAACTTACAATTTATGATTATTGAATAAAGATTTTGTAAATTTTACCACAATCAGAAATGATAAAAGCACTAATTATTACAAAAACATGCAGTTTCTATAGAGGATGGCAATCTGAATCCTTCCCATGTACAACTATCTCGGCCAGGTATACTGGGGAAGAGACAGAGAGGATTGTGACCATCTCAATCAATACTTTTTAGAGATCAATTATGATTAAATTGTACAATAAGCACCATGACGATGGAGACCACGGACCATAAGCAGCCACATCACCAACTCAGCTAATGTAGCAGCTACTAGTGCCACTATCATGCAAACAAAATAGACTGACAATGGTGTAAAAAATTGATGATAAAATCATAACATTGAAATTTAACTGTGAAAATGAACAAGTTCAAGCAGGCTCAATAAACACCAATGCACATAAATCAACAAACAAGTCAAGATGGGAAACAGATTACTAAAGCAAACATTCAGCATTTACTCATTTCAGGCGGACAAAATTTTTGGGGCTCAAGTTAAACCTAAAATGCAGCTACAGATACTTCTCATAGAGCTTGAAAAATACAGAACCACACATTATTCATAGAAAAATAACAAAAGGCTGAAAAAACTCCGAGATAAAGAACCAATATGGTCAGAAATATTAGTATAGCAACAAATTAACATAAAGTTTCCGTACAAATGTTTAAGCCATTGACCCTCCAAACTATATTACTTTATGAGAATTAGGTAATGTGGATAAGGGCAAGGACATAAAGCATCCCGAATCTAGCATAATTGAACTTCCTTCTTAGCTTAATTAGAAGCCGAGAGAAGGTAAGAATTTGATGTATAACCTTAACTGCACATGACCATATAAATTGTTACTTTCCATTAGCCATAAAGCATCCAACAGAGCATCATTCCCACTCAATTGTAGAAGGCGGCTTCGATGTGATGTCTTGAACCACTCGGTTTACGCCCCGAACATTATTACAAATTTTTCTGGCGACATCATCAAGGAATTTGTGTTCAAAATAGTACCTGGAATTTCCATAGTTCAAAAAGTACCAAATAAGAAAGCAGCATTTCAGCAATTTAGTTGTATCTCAAAGAGCCATGGGAAAAAAACCTACACTGGTTTCACAAAAAACAGAAGCTAAATAGTAATTTCCAACATTCAACAGGAATAATCTTACTTGTACTGAAACATTATTTACTTATATACATATTTAGGTGCAAATACAGGGGATTCACAAGGTAAGATTGACCCAAATTAATTTCCAAGGGGACATGAATTTATACCATAGTTTACATGTACTGAAACATGCTTGTATAGTAGTTGGTTAGCTCATGCATCAATATAACTTTAAAGAAACCATCAAAATAAAACAATTGATGGCTCACCAATCTGCTGTCATTCCATCTTGGCTTGTAACAGCTCTAAGAGCAACAACATGAGAATGTGTTCTTTGATCACCTTGAACTCCAACTGATCTTACAGGTAAGAACACTGCAAAAGCTTGCCAAATCAAATCATAGAGCCCAACATCCTTGATTGATTGAATGAAAATTTCATCAACCTGAAAAAGAGAGATCACACACAATAAAATTTAAAAGCTTGAAAAATATGGATAAAGTTCTCGCACCTAGCATAAACAGCATATACCTGGCGAAGGATATCCAAGGCATTGCCTTGAGTTACATCACCAAGGACTCGTACTGCAAGACCGGGCCCAGGGAATGGATGTCGCTTCAGAAATGACTCAGGAACATTCAAGATCCGCCCAAGTTGACGAACCTTCAAAAATGAGAAAGAAAAGCAACCAAATAACATCAATAAATCATTAACAAAAATGGAAATCATCTTCACAATATGAAATAGAAAAGTTGAAACCCAGACCTCATCCTTAAATAGAAGTTTAAGTGGTTCAATGAGCTTCAATTTCATGTCTTTCGGAAGCCCCCCAACATTGTGATGGCTTTTGATTGTATGGGAGTGAGTTCTTCCAGATCCAGGTGGTGGGCATGACTCAATAACATCCGGATACAAGGTTCCTTGGACCAAGTAAACAGGCTTCTTTCCTAAGTTCTTCTCCAAATCATGCGAAAAAGCATCAAAGATGCAAACGAATTCCTTTCCAATTATTTTCCTTTTCATTTCAGGATCCACGACACCTTTCAGCTTACTAAGAAACTGATCTGTTGCATCAACACAAGTAACTGGCAGATGGAGATCCTTTTGAAAGGTTTCCATCACACGTTCTCTCTCTTTATACCTATAGAAAACAAAATTATGATTTTACAAGCCAAACCAAATAAATAATGAAGTTTACAACCATGATAAAGTCTTTGCATGACATTTATCAATCTTAGTTGCTTAAGAAATTCCTATTCACTCTCTCACCTTAGTAAACCATTGTCAACAAAAACACAGTGAAGCCTATCTCCAATTGCCTTATGAACAAGAGTTGCAGCAACAGTGGAATCTACACCCCCTGATAATGCACAGATGACATGATCTTCAGACCCCACTGTATCCATGATACATTTAATTTCTTCGTCCAATAAATTTTCCATCTTCCAGCCGGCAGTAACTCCACAAACATCAAAGAGGAAATACTGAAGCGTTTCCATCCCTTCCGGCGAGTGTGTCACCTACAGAACATTCAACAATTAAACAACAGAAGATGGAATTGCACGTCTTTACAAATTCTGAATAATCCCATGAGTGAAAATACCAGCGACTGCAGGAATACAGTTTCCAAACAACTTGCTTTATAATAGCTTTCAAAGAAATGTAAAATCATTACAAGCTCAGACAATAAGCACTGAAAAGTATGTGCTAAAATCTGTCCTTCATATCCAAACCAATAATTTCTATCTGTTAATATATTTATTTTAGAACAAACAATCCCATTAACACATCTTCATACCATCACCACTCAAAGTTGCAAAAACTCAATCTTTTCCACTTAAAATGACTACTCAATTTTTTGAAAGAAATAATTAAATAATAAAACTAAAAGCCATCTACCTCGGGATGATACTGAAGCCCAAAAAGCCTCCTTTCTCTATTCTCAACAGCAGCCACACCACCCTGATGGCTCCTAGCCACGACCTCGAACCCAATAGGCAATGTGACAGCTTCGTCTCCGTGACTCATCCAAACGACCTGCCGATCGCCCACCGGTTTATTCCCAAAAATTCCCAAACTGCCGTCTACCACAATCTCCATCCTCCCGTACTCCTGTTTATCCCCAGCCCGAACTTCACCACCAAGCTTCTGAACCATCAACTGGAGCCCGTAGCAGACTCCGAGAACGTAGACGCCGTTGGACTGGGCCCATTCGAGGAAGCCGTCGGGAAAAGCGGGGGCGTTTGGAGAGTGGACGGAGTGGGGTCCGCCGGAGAGGATTACCACGCGCGGATTCTTGGCGGTGATATCTTCAAGAGTACAAGTACCGGAGATGCAGAGAGATAAGACGGAAAAAGACCGGATTCGTCGGGTTATCAGATGTGTGTATTGCGAACCGTAGTCTAGAATAAGCACAAGATCCAGTTTTTCCTCCATCTCTTGCTGCGGGCTCTGGTTATGGCTAGGGGTTTTGGTTTTATTAGCTGGGTGGCTTCGCTTCGCAGGGTTTAAGGAGAGGAAAGGATATTAGGGTTTTTATTTATTATTATGCCTGGCGGGAAGCGGAGCCATGATTTTTTCCCGAGGACCAATGGTAAATATACAGAGGATTAAGATCAAAACTACCCCCTTTTTGTTTTTTTGCAATTGCATTTTTTACACGTTAAATTTAATTTTAATTATTAAAAATATATTAATTTAATAATTAAAAAATTAATATAATCAATTGTATAAAATTAACTGCAGAGAAATTATATGTGGAATAAAAGCTTGGACTAGTAGCCAATACATATAGGTTTATCGTAAACTATATGGTATACAGGAAACCTATGAATGTAAGCTATGTATTTGATCCAACGAGTCTCTTGAGTGACAAAGTGAAGCCCTATAATCTTGAACAAAGCAGCCTGACGCCCACCCTTCAATTTGCCTCTGTGCTGAACAAAATGGCTACCAAGAAGCTGGATGGTGTTAAAGTTGAAGAATTAATGGAGGATGTAAATGCAAAATGCAAGGATTCAGATATGCAGATCAATTGACACTTCTAATGTCAGTTCTTCTAGAACACCTTCTACCAATTCGGTAACAGCATCTTCAGTGTCGGTTTGAATATCCAACCATGTTCTGGATTTTGCTAAGTCCTTTCGAGTAAGCTGCTCCAAGGTTAGAGAAGGGTGCCGCAAAAGGAGGTTCCAATCGACATATTTCATCACCCCGTCAGCAACATTTGGTGTAGCTTGAAGCGGTTGCATTTTTGGTCTGAGAAATGATTCCCATGGGGAGGAAGTGAAGTAACACTGATGTGCCTCTAGAAGAACTTCATTGATGTAGTCAAACAGAAGCTTACGATTATCACGGAATTGGTTAGGCAACAACAACTCCAGTCCCTGAAAAAGGAATGGTTCAAGAAGTTGGTCTGATGAATGGAACTTTGTTGGAAGTTCTTCCCATTTTATACCAGATGTTTGCAAAACTACCATGATGTACTGGGAAATGGATTCATGCTCGTTTATGACACTACTAGAATTGATCTTCAGGTCTTCATGAGAAGTTACAAGAGCAGTCGAGTAGTGTTGTTTTTCATAATTATCTTCTTTTGGCTTGATTGCTGGCTCTGCTGCACAAGTTTAAATGGATAAATTCAGCCGCATTTTGAAAAGAACAGAAGAAATTTCAATAGTGGTGATTGCTGACTTGAAAGTTTACCAGATTGAGATAGGGTGCTTAGAGGGCTAGTGATATCTTCAAGAAAAAACTGCTCTAGAACAGAGACTGGACTTGGTTGCTCTGCTTTATCATTCATGCCATCAGAATCTTCCAACGTCTTACTGCTCACAGAGCTTGAAGAATAAATATCTTCTGAAGATGATGATGTGCAATTTTCTGTAGAGGAATCCTGAAAAAGGACAAAATTGGTGGCGAGAAACAATGCACTAAAGTATGTTAGTGAGTAGCCATATAGCAAAACGGAATGCATACACCCCTACATGACTTCATAGATAATTGCGCATAAAATGTACCAATTTTGAACACTCCAAATATCTGTTGTCCTCAAATCTATTGGCAGGACAAGCACTCTGATCTGCATCATCAGTATGTGCGCTATTTGGTTCTAAAGGCACCCTCAAAGGATTAGTTTCTCCAGGGTATACCGGTGTATATGTTTCCACAGTTTTCATAGAACCTGAATATTCAATGGGCTGCTTAGACAAGTAAAGTACTCGAGCAATATAAGAATTGGAAAATAAATGAAAATTTGCCTGAAGTACCTCGTAGGGAACATACTCTTTCATGGCCTCGGATATCAGGATAATGATTTTCAGATGTTTCTGGCTTTTTATCAAGGATTTGCAATTGGTCATTGGTGTACACATTTTTCTTTTCTCTCTGAAGTTTCTGTTTCTTCTTGTTAACCATTTGATAATAGCTATATGGGGAGAATCTCATCTGTGCAGCAATGAATCCATGGTCCCATTGCCTTCCCAGACTATGTGCAGGCAATAAGTCATATTCAGGCAGAGAAACGATCCTCCCAGAGTTTATCGGTACCTGTTTTCTTGAAAAATCCTCATATCTGTCCCTTGACATCTCGTAGAGACATGTCCTAGATTCAGGGTATTTATTAGATTCTCTTTGTTTAAGATGCCTGACAATGGACAATTTTGAGTTTCCGTGGTCACTTCCACCATGTAAAGCAACTTGCTCTTCAGTCCCTGACTCAGAATCCTTGACCTTGCCCAGTTTTTCTCTCCTCTGAACAGAGGAAGACTCAGCCATTTCACCAGTCAACAGATTGAATTTACTCAATGAGTTGCTTTCTTCGTTCTCCCCATCTTTTCCTTTACTGCCATCTCCCAAGCCCTGAATACCGGTAGAGGATTTACGAGGCTTACAATCAGTTGACATACGGGGCTTCTCTTTTCTACTTAACCCAATAGCATGTCTCAACTTCCTCTTCATTTGTTCAATGAAAAAGTATGCAGGTTTAGTAATCTCCACTCTGTTCCTCAAGTTATAAAGTGACTGTGGAGAGGAGCAATCGCTTGTGTTCGCTGCACCATTTTGCATGGCCGTTGAGCCAGGGTTCAGAACTACAATCCTGTCTGAAGTTTGAGGATCAACACTTTCCCTGACAGTAGTTCTACAATTTTCTGAAAAATTAGCTTCAGAGGAAGATTTGGTCACTTTTTCTTTTGCCTGAGAATGACGTAAATCTTGGATATGCTTCACCAACAGAGAATTTGGATCTTGAAGCAGCTTTATGAACAATTCCTTGTTAGAATTTAATATCTCTAATGCATCCAAGAAATGTTTTGACTTGTGACTTGCCCTACTTTTGCCAATGTATTCTCGTTCAATGAATGTTTGATTTATAAACGCTTCAGCTGCCTTATTCATCTTAATTTGCAAATTTCCTTCACTAAGCTGGTTATACTTCTGATGGCCGACACTTCTGCAGCTGCAATCCCTCACATTTTTAGGATGTGCCTGATCGCAGGATGCTTCAGTCACTGCTGCTATGTTGAGGTTTTGTGATGGTTTGTCCACTGAATTTTGACAAGAAGGTTGTCTGTGCACCACGCTTGATACGTCTTTACAACCATACCTCTGAAAAGTCCTGCTTGTTTTTCTTTTATGGTTAGTTGGCAATTTACCAACCAGATGTGAATCGGATAGTACATTTTGCCATCTAGTATTTATGAGGTTCTTCTTTACCCGCTGCTCAGTGGTAATCTCTCCTTCCATTATTCTTATTACATCTGCCTTGCTGGAATCTATCATAAGAGACTTCTTGTTTGCTCCATCCTGAAACAAATAGAGTTGCTAATGGGCATCCATGGCATTTCTTCATAAAATTTATACGAAAAAGTAGAGGTAAACTGGAAAGATGCATACAATTTTATCATGCAGGTTGCCTATACTTACATCAATACACTGGCATTTCTCATTGAAGTTGGAAAGCAAATCAAGCCCGTTTTTTATATCTCCGTCATCTGCGCATCAAAAATGGTATAAGGAACTTAGTTGAACATGATTGCTTTAAAATCTCATCACACAATTAAGACATCGCCATTGATAGAAGAATATATCAAAGGGAACTGCGGTCATTTCAGTAGTGTAGATACATCTTCATTGCTTGGGTAAACTTTCCTAACCTTTCACAATTAGACAACAGTTTAAAGATCCAAAGCATCTTGAAAAATGGCAAATCATAATGGCATTAGGATTACACCCTTTATTTTAATTATCAGCGATTGATATTCAGGTCATCTGATCCTATATGGCAGTTCCATCGGTAATTTGATTTGAAAAAAAAACTACAATAATTTGAGTCCTACACCAAGAACACTAGCAAAAGATATTCAATCGTGTCATTCTTATACTATAAAATCAATCAATTATTACCTAAAACTTGTGAGCTCAGTCCTCTCCCGTGAGAAATCAGCTTCCTATTAGAGTGACCTTGGCCAAACTGACAGAAACGAATTAAACTCCATGCACAGCCAGATTTGTATCTCTCGTAGAGTACGGGGCTTTTAGGCGATCTCCTATCCATTTGGTGCGAAATATTGCTAAACACAGTACATAACTGGCATCTGCTAGCCTTGTCAACTATGTTATAGCACCAAACCCGAAAATGAAGGTTAGTGTAATAATTCAAAGCTCAACACAGTGCCAAAATTCCTCAATCCGAGCATGAAACGAGAAACAGAACTCAGAAAGACCAGGTTTTAAAAAGTCCTAGAGAGTAAAAGATAAAGAAAAGTACCTGAAATAGATCTTGAATTGGAGTAAAACAACAAGGAGAAGAAGGAATTCTTTTACAGAAACAGTATTCTTACAACTCTGCGATGTGAGACCGTGAAAACAGAAGACAAAAAATCGAAGAAAAACATATTCAGCTAGTTGATATTGATCTCCAAAAGACAGAACAAGACTCAAACAGTAGTCTTGCCCCTCCTCCTGCCCACATAATAAATTCTCTTAACGTTTCTCGGGTCAACATGTGATCAGTGTCTCCCTATTTTCCCTTCTTCAGTATTACTCCAACATCAAATTTTTGCCATGAAAGAGTAAGCTTGAAAGCGAAGAGTGAAAAAAACGAAGTGCATACAAAAAGAAAAGGGATGTGAATGGGGGAGTTATTATGGACACTGACAGGTAACATTGCAGACATAAACACTGTTATGGGACGAGTCAAGACCAAACATTCAAATGCCGCAGCAAAAAACTTTGTCTTATTTTTCTCTCATTTCCCTCTCTCACAGTTGCTTGCAGGGCAGTACATTGCTGAATCAAACATGTTTCAAAGTTTGAAGGACACTTGAAAACGATGTCGGATTGGGGATTAGTGGTTGACATCGGGTTTTGTGCCTGTAGGGATTACGTAGCTGTCTTGTAAGAAACGTAACAAAATTATCGTTGTCAATAAAATGAAGCCCGTGTCGTTCTGTCATTTTATGTTGAGTCGAATTTTCAAATTCGCTGTCGTTTTATGCATTTAATTTGTACAAGGAGATGGTCCATTCAGAAATTAGTTGATCGTTAGGTGCGGTATTTATCAAATACGTATAAAGAAATTTTTATACATGAAGGAACCGTGGGCCCCGGTGACAAAATGCTGGGACCAGGGGTACAGTCAACGTAAATGATGCCACGTAAGATCCAAGTCACAAAAATAACAAAATGAATAATAATTTTATTATGGAATTAGATTAATTAATTAATTATTTGTTTTTTCCACATAATTTTGAGTAAAGCGGAGAAGGCGGGGTGGCCGAATTTAATAAATGTGAAAGCAAGGGGGACGGCGAAGGAAGCACGTGAAAATTCAACGATGTCGTTCTCAGTCGCCCTCGATACAATAATTGATACTAACACGTAATTGATAGGGCCACTGTTAGGTCAATCATAGCCGGACTCGGTTGTTTGAACTCTATAAATAGCATGTTTGAAAATCGGGACTGTGTATTCACTATTTTAGAACGTGCATATTCTGGAAAATAAGTTGGGTTTACTTAGCCCATTACTGATCAAATGAGCCCAATTTTTTAAATGAAATGGGCCCAAATGGGGAGTCCGATCCAACACGTGTATGGCAGACTATTAAAAAATTGAAGGCTCATGAAGACGCACCGTTTTGAATGCGACCGATGAACGCGTAAAACCTCTATCCGTTCTGGCTAAACCCCCTTTGTTTTCTCTCATGGCTTTCACGATTCCCACTCTCACTCTTAAATTTGCTAACCATTACGTTTCAAAACCCCTTAGTTTTTTCGCTCCAAGACCCCTTAATTCCCTTTCTCTCCGTGTTCCAAAAGCCGTTGGGCCTGACGGAAAGTTTTACCCGACGCCATCGGACGATGACCCGCCAGAGGCCCCCGAAGACACAGCTCATGGCATCTCACAGTTTCAGCAAATTCATCGACAGGCTTCCAGAGCTCGGAAACGTCAGGAGGACGATTTCAAGGCTAATCAGTCTACTTACCTCTCTGCCATCGCTGACGTTGATGAACCACCTGTTAATGCTAATGATATGTCTAAGGAAGATGATTTTTTTGGTGAAATAGATAAAGCTATTGTAATGAAACGAGACGAGTTTGTTAAGAAAGGACTGATAAAGCCTAAGAAACGAGAAAATGTGTCTGCTGCTGCTCCTCAAGACACTGAAGAGTTGGAGCCCGAGGAAGTTGTTGACTTGGAAGAGATTGATGAGTTGCAGGGTTTAAGACTGGTTTCTGAAGATGAAGAAGAGGAGTTTTTTGATAAGGATAAGAAGTCAAGTAAGTTTGATCTTAATCTTGATGGTACAAGTGATAAGTATAAAGATAAAGGTAATGGGTTAATGTTAGATTCGTCTTTTGATTTGGATTTTGATAGTTTTGGTAAGAGTAGAGCCAGAATTATAGAACCCAAGTTTAAAATGACTTTGGCTGAGTTGCTAGACGAGAGTAAAGTGGTGCCTGTTTCAGTTTATGGTGATTTAGAGGTAGAAATTACTGGAATACAACATGATTCTAGGGTGGTGAGTGCTGGTGATTTGTTTGTATGTTGTGTTGGTAGGAAAACTGATGGGCATTTGTATTTGACTGAGGCTGACAAGAGAGGAGCAGTTGCTGTGGTCGCCAGTAAAGAGATTGATATAGAAGAGACTCTGGGATGTAAGGCTTTGGTCATTGTGGAAGATACTAATTCGGTATTGGCCGCATTGGCTGCCTCTTTTTATAGGTGCCCATCAAAGAATATGGCGGTGATTGGTATAACAGGGACTAATGGTAAAACAACTACTTCTTATTTGATAAAAGGCATGTATGAAGCAATGGGTTTGAGGACTGGAATGTTAAGTTCGGTTGCATATTATATTCACGGTGATAACAAGTCGGAGTCCCAAAAAACGACCCCAGATGCTGTTATGGTTCAAAATTTGATTGCAAAGATGCTCCATAATGGAACTGAGGCTGTTGTCATGGAGGCTTCTTCTCATGGATTGGCACTAGGGAGGTGCAGTGAGGTTGATTTTGATATTGCAGTTTTTACTAATTTGACAAGGGATCATTTGGATTTTCATGGGACTGAGGAAGAGTATAGGGATGCCAAGGCGAAGTTGTTTTCTAGGATGGTGGATCCAGAGAGGCATAGGAAGGTGGTCAACATTGATGACCCACATGCTGCTTTCTTTATGGCACAAGGGAACCCGGATGTGCCTGTTGTGACGTTTGCAATAGAGAATAAGAAAGCAGATGTTCATCCTTTGAAGTTTGAACTCTCATTGTTTGAGACTCAGGTTTTGGTTAATACCCCACATGGGATACTGGAGATTTCCTCAGGATTGTTGGGAAGGCATAACATTTACAACATTCTTGCGGCTGTTGCAGTTGGAATTGCAGTTGCTGCACCATTGGAGGACATTGTTAGAGGGATTGAAGAGGTTGATGCAGTTCCTGGGAGGTGTGAGTTGATAGATGAGGAGCAAGCATTTGGAGTGATAGTGGACTATGCTCATACTCCCGATGCCCTGTCCAGACTGCTTGATTCTGTAAGGGAGCTTGCACCAAGGAGGATTATCACTGGTACGCTGCATTTATATAAATTATACTAATGTGCATTGGTGTTTTCTAACTATCAGAATCAGTTTCATATCAACAAATGCAACAAAGATATAACTTACGATCTCTTATCTTTTCTGTGATCTTAAAACCTTAAGTTCTTGTTATCGTGTCATTGTCAACTTCCTTTTTGCTCCTTTCCCCTCAAAATTTCGCCATACAGGCGCAAACATGGGGGTGTGCGGTTGAGCTTAAGCATTTTGAGAGTTTCTTGAGATCCAATCATGATCCTGAAATTCAAAATACTGTTGAACCATGAAAGTGTTTTGTAATTATGTTAATCTTGTTAGTTTTAGCTGTCCTTGATTGCAGGAGATTTATTGTTATCTTTAGCTTTTTCCATGAATAAACAACCCCATAGTCAGCTAAACATTGTTTGTTGGTAAAATGCAATTTTCTGAACAAAGTTATTTGAATATTGATTTAAATTTAATATGTGCACTGTACATAAGGTTCTTAAGTAAAGGGATTTGATTTTCTTTTCCTGACTTATTTGTTTTGCTTTTATATGCAGTTGTTGGTTGTGCTGGCGAGAGTGACAGAGGGAAGAGACCTATGATGACAAAAATCGCGACAGATAAAAGTGATGTGACTATTCTAACATCTGACAATCCAAAGTCCGAAGATCCATGTATGCATATAAACCGTATTGTACTCCAAAGAAACACTAAAATAACTAGTAATTGTAAGATGGTCCTGTAAGCTTGTACTAATGCCTGTCTGTTTCATTTTCTCAGTGGACATCTTGGATGACATGTTGGCTGGTGTAGGTTGGACAATGCAGGAGTATTTGAAACATGGAGAGAATGATTACTACCCTCCTCTTCCAAACGGTCATCGTCTTTTTCTGCATGATATCAGAAGAGTAGCTGTTCGTTGTGCTGTTGCCATGGGTGAAGAAGGCGATATGGTTGTAAGTTCTGAATCCCGTTGTGCTTCTCCCTCATTAGGATTATGTTGAACAACAATAGAAAATGGGGATGAAAAACACAGAAAAGTAGGTTAGTTCCAAATCACAGTAATTTAGCTGAAATCAAAACATTACACCATAGTCATAAGATATTGAAGCTTAAGGTGCTTTTTCTGAGTAATACATAGAATGCAGGTAATGTTAACCAATGAAGAGGGAAAATGTTCCGAAAATGATCTGTTTTAGAAAACAAAGCTAATTTCAATGCAGTTCTTGGTGAAGTAAAACAAATGGTTTAGCATGTAGTTTTCAAATCTTCTTTAGATGTCTGGGAAATAGTTGGTATGGAAAATTTGATTACTGTTTGGTGTTTGAATGTCATGATTTTAATCATTTATGTCTTTATTATCTGATATTACTGAACTTATATTGCAGGTGGTTGCTGGAAAAGGTCATGAAACATATCAAATTGAAGGTGACAAAAAAGAGTTCTTTGATGACCGGGAGGAATGCAGGGAAGCATTGCAGTATGTCGATGAACTTCACCAAGCAGGAATAGACACGAGTGAATTCCCGTGGCGGTAAGTTAATTCGCTATTTTTTAATACGTGTTATTAGTTGATACTTCAATGAACATCGGATGAAGGAAAATATATGTTTATCTATCAAAAAGCTGCCAATAACAATTCTTGCCAAAATAGAAGTTATTTACTGTCTGTCGTCTGTTTACTGGATCATTCTTGAAGTAGGATGCATGTGGAAATTTGTCTGGTGCTGTTAACTGGATTTCATATATTCTAAACCAGTCAACAAATTCTATATTAACGATTTTTTTTTTTTATGCTGCTGCAGGTTACCAGAGTCTCATTAATTTTTGTTTAGAAGGTTGAATAAGGGAAGGTTTGACGCTCACTGATGATATGTTACAGTATTTGCACCTGTGTACAAAGAGAAATGGTTTGATTCCTTGATAATATAAGATTACAGAACACCCGAGGTTCTAGTTCTTTACATTTGAAAGCAATCCTCGAAGAGTCCTATATTATAAAGACGATTGTAAGAATTCCCCGTTGTTAGGGAATTATAGTGTTATTCAAGAAAAGCTCTGAAAACATTAGGATATACTGCAGAATTGAAGGTGCGCTGTTGTATGTAGATTTATGTCTGTAACATTGTATGAAAATGTAAATTGATGACTGTAATCACCATCTCAGAATGGATTCCATTTGGTTGAGCAAAGTTTGGTATGGTGCCCTATTTGTCCTTCCTTTTCTGCTCCATTTTTAAGAATTTTGTTTCCAACGGAGTCATCTCATTTGTGGATTATAACAGAGACATCTCATTTCTTCTCCATTCTTCTCCATTTTCAAGGATTAGTAATTTGTTCACGTCCAAAATTGGAGTCATATACGTGTTTGTTGCTGAACCTCAAAGAATAATGCAGATGTCTTGGCGCTAATGTATTGGAAAAGCATACAGCAAAGTATGTCTGCTGTTATTTTTAATTCGTGCTTTTAATTCACATCAGAATAACAAGATGTCTTGCCTGTGCCATAACTTCAAATGATTACAGGTTTGTTCAGGTCAAAGAAGTTTACTTTCATAGTTGCCTCTGTTTCCATCTGTCCCCCATATTCATTGGTTTTCATGAAAATATAAAGAAAAATATTTCCTTTGAAGAGTGACAATGCTCGTAAAAAATTTAGCATCTCAAATTTAAATTAGTTGTGTGTTATTACTATTTTTTCAATATTAAATTTGAATTGTAGCACACACTTTAGAAATTCGTTTAAAATTTTTTAAAATTTTGATCGTTTTGCTTGTGGATCACATGTTAATGCAATACTCTGTTTGTTAATTTTATATATGGTATAAAATTCAAAACCTTTTTGAAACAGAAACTTCATATTTGGTAATTATTCATGATTTTGCAAGTAATTAAATGACCACCTTCGTTTGGCCATTCCTTGTATATAATGCAAGCAATAATTACTCCAACTAAGGCAATAGAAACATATATAGCAGGCAATCTGTTTTTCACAGCAAGAAAAACAGAGCTTTGGTGGAAATACTAAAAAAAAAAAAATACTCAAGTATAGGGAAGAAAGGAATGTCAAAATTACATAAAATAATAAAATAACATAAAAAATAAAAGAAATTAATGTAATTATTTTGCATGTTGTACATAAAATACATTCTTAATCTTAGCAAATTATCATTCCTAGAATTCTGTGTCACGTCCCACCCAACTCACCGACTCACTGTTGTACACAGCAACACTAACAGACATACACGAACTGTCTCTCTGCGCATATAGAAAGAGTACACAGACAAACAGAAACGTATCTTTTCTTTCCTTTCATAGAGCGAAAGTGGAGACATAAATGCGGAGAAACAAAAGTTTCTGTGGGATGTAGGATTTGCTGAGTACGAAGAGAAGAGACCTATTATCATCAACTTTTGCCAGCAGAGGAGAAAATATTTTATCTTACAAAACAACTAGAGCCCATCAAGTTAGCGCTTTTCTGTATCAGTTAAGAGTTTTTCTCTTTATTGTTCACGGAATCCTTTTGTCTATGTTCTTTATCATGTTTAACGGTTGGTGGCGTGTGATATCTCTGACCACTGTTAACTTTGGAACCGAATCCTTGTTTGTTAAGCATTTTGTTATTTTGATTGTTGTTATATGACTTACTTTTCTTTAGTTCTTCATGTTTCTGGGCTAATATTATTGGGTTTTTTTTTTTTTGAATAAAAGGGTTTATATAGGTTGATACTGCAGTAATAACATAAAGCTTAGAGCTCTTTGCTAGTCTTGTTTTTGCCATATTACTATGTTTTATTTCAAAATTTTGATTGATGGCCCCTTGGCTAATTGTGCAGATCATGTTTCAGAGAAGCTATTGAGGTTTGATGTTGTATTAGTTGAGGAATTTGTTACGCAAGCTTAGAACTTCACAGGATTTTTGGCCTGTCTGATGGATAAGTTAATAAGTCTCAGGTGCTAAATTTTTTTTCTTGACTGTTTGTTTTGTGAGTTTACGTAGAAATTGGGGTTTTGGGGTAAGTAATGAGTTCAATCTTCAAAGAGCCAGTTGTGCTTTTGCTTTGAAGCCTAGCGTTTGTTGTTATTGAATTAATAAGTTCAATCTTCACTGGGTAAATCAATGTCAATTAATTAATTAATTCATTTTATTTAATATGATAACTTCTTGCATGGGTTCTGGAGTTGGAATTTGGGGAATTTTTGAGCCAAAAATCTTATTTTGATATTTTTCCACTAACCCTTTTGTTTTTCTGGTTTTTCCAATGTGATTTATATTTCTCAAGAAATTTTTGTTCAGATTGGTATGGTTATGTGTCCTAAAATAAGTTACAGTTTTCCATTTTGCAGGTTCTAGTTCATCAAAAAGTATTCTGCTGAAAGCATCTTGAAATGAGATCAGATCTCAGTGCGGGTGGCAGTTTTATTATCTGAAAGCTTCTGTTTTTCGAGCATTTTACTGAGTTATAGTGGTGATTCAAGATTTCTTCAGTGCATGTGTAGTCCCTGGTCAGCTTAGCTCGGGGTATTATGATGTCCCTCAATTCTAGAATGGGAGATGAACTGAAATATCAGCAACGCTGGGATTTTAGGAGGAAAGAAAATGACTTTGAATCTTCAAGTGACGATTCAAAGTCGAGTTCAATTGGTGAGCCAGTTCTTAAGAGGCATAAATTGGTTTCCGACTTGAGTTCACTTGATGATAATGAAATTAACAGTACCAGTCTACTTCAGCATAACTGCAACAGCAAACCTGGTGCTGGGGATCAAATTGAATTTGCAAAAGCTAAAGAAAAGAAAATCAAAAGGGGCAGGAAGAATAATTTTGATGATAGTGAAAAGAAGAGAGATTGTCATGAAGAAGTCGATAGAAAGAAGAGTAGAACTGTAGTTTATGACCATACTGCATTGGATGATGTTAAAAACTTCTCAGGGTCCTTACTAGAAGAACTTAAAGTTACAAGAGAAAATTTGTTTACATGGATGAGGGAGGAAATGAGCAAGTTGGTAGCTGACGATGCTGCTCCAAGAAGAGGTAGGAGAAAATGTGCTCCAAGAGGGAAAAAATTCCAATTGCAGCATCACAACAGCTCTGGAAAGAATGTGCAATTTCAGCAACAAAACAACGTTGAGGAGAGTATCCAAGTGCAACAAATGAACAACAATGGGGTTATTGTCCATGTACAACAGCAGAACAACTTTGAGGAGGACGTTGAAGTGCAGCATCAGAACAATATCAAATCAGACTTGAAAGTTCAAAACTGCAGTGGTGGATCTTCGAAGAGGGCCAGTAAAAGCATCAAATCAGGTGATGCTAATAATCACAGTCAAACACTTGATGATCAGCTTGATTACGGCCAAACAACTGGTCCCGGAACATCAATGGAAAAGGGAAAAAGAGAGAGGTCAGCATTAAGTGTGAAATCGAATTTTCAGTCTGGTCCTTCCAACCAGGATGTCCAGGTGCAGCATCCAAAGAGCGTTGTATTGGCCATAAGAGCTCAAAATTGCAATGAGGGATCTTCAGACAAGTCTGTGAAGGGAAAAAAGACTGCTGATTTTACTAAACATAATCAAGTACAGGAAGATCGAGTTGGTTGCAGCCAAGCTATTGGATCCATGACTTCAACTGAAAAGGATAAAGCAGAAAGATTGAGATTATCTGTTGGGCAAAGCTTTTCACCCGATCCTTCTGATCAGGTAGCTTCTTCGATGTATTTAACCTTACCCACAGTTTTACCAAAACCCCATGAATCGAACAATTGGCTTGATACTTTCTTGAGTAATTATGCACAACCAAGAGTACCTGGGAACAAAACCTGTGCAAATTTAGAAAGTGCAAAGCAAATGCATGATTCGGGCACTCATTTTGGATGTTTTCCAAACATACAGCCAGAAGAAAGGAGCCCAAACTTTGCTCAAATGGGATCCAGGTACATGAGTTGTTTTGACCAGAATGGAACCCAAAATTCAAGCACTGGAACTGGATTTCCTATCCCACTTTGTCAGGGTATGAACGCTGGTTTTAACCTGCCCAGCCAATTTCTTCTGGGAAATTTACCCCAAGATAGTGGTAACGCATTAGGTCTGCGGATGAACGGAGGAGCTATAACATTTTCTGGGGGAAGCCATGCATTATCAGAAAATTTTGATGCCAACAACCTCCTCAGCCATTCAAATTATAAAGCTGATGGAAGACTTATGCCTTATCAAATCCCAAGCATTAAAGATGGTTATCCATTACCCTAGTGGTTCACAAGGGTCGAATATTGAACAGACACCAAAGATTTTAAAGCAAACTTTTCTTTACATAGTGCCCGTGATTCATCATTCAAGCAGAGAATTTTATTTTGACTTTTTTGGCTTGTGATTCAATGTTTACCAGTAAAACAAGACATATTTTCCTGGAAGAATGGTATTAATTCTTTGTTTTGAAGAGAATGATGAAAAATGCTACGAAGTTTGATATTTTAACTATTTTCTACATTGAAATCACATTAAAAATGTTGTGGGTGGGTGGTAGCAGTGCTCGTTGCTTTATCTGGGAATCTCCCTCTGCCTTTTTTATCGGGTAATATTTGAAATTTGAGTTTAATGCTCTGCTTTTCTCTCCCCATTCAAAATCTACATGAGATTTTTTCTCATTTTCAGAATCCCTTTTTTTTTTTTTCCTCTTTTGGATATCTCATCCCAGAAAGCATTTCCCCCGGATATATACTTTAGCAGCCTTACAGAATTTGACGGTTAGATATGAATTTGATTGCTTAGAAACAAGTTCCTCCCACTGTTTTCCTTCCTTTCTTCACGTTCAAAAGCAAATCGAATCAAAATCCCTCAATCTCTAATACATCATTGGATTTCTTAAAATTTTCAATGCTCTGCCACTTTCCAAGATATGAAATATCAGCTCAGACCTCCACCAGATCAACCTCCAAACTTCCAACTTTTTTTTTCTTCATTGGCTCGTGGCTGAACTTCATAGCAAACTGATACTTCAAAGCAAGTGCAAATGTTGCACTGGACTGTTAAAAAGCACTTGACAGGATGCAAAATTAAGTGCTTTTGCCCATCATTCAAAAGATAAACCACTGAGGATAGATTATGTTCATCACCAAAAGTAACCCAATGATTAGACATTACTAAGTGTTTTGAAGAACAATCATATTCCACTAACATTTTAAAAATTCTACCCATCAGATCATGTGAACAATAACAACTTCTATCAAATTGCCCTTCATTTTTTTTTTTTTTGGTTTCTTTATTGATTTGGGAGGATAAGGCATTGAATGTGCTGTCATCCATTAATTTTGTTGAAGGATAAGTAGTTGCAGGGTGTAAATGTCACATGCTTGGTCTAACTTCAAAGGACATTCAACATTACATGTCTGAGGTCCTCCATGCATCAACAAAACATTGTAGGACAATTCGTACATATCCAGTTTTCTTGCTGCATCTTGAACTGACCTCCCATCTTCCTTTTGTGATATTTGATTATTTATTAATTTTAGTTTTAATTTTATGAATATATATAGTGTTACAACAAATAACAAAATTATCCAGGATTTTTTTTTCCTGGAATTTCAGCTGTTGAAGATATAAGGAGAAAACTTGGCAAAACCGGTAAATAAGGGAAATGCCAGAAGAGATGACAGCGTTAGACAAGAGAAAACGACGTCGTATGGGGCAAGTTTTGTTTGTTAGTAAACATCACTGTCGCCGGGTTGCATCCATAAAACAGTAGATCCATTGTTCATTAAATTATTTCTGTTTCCAGGACTGTAATTTTCATATTCATTTCCATTTTTAATTATTTATTATTGTGCTGTCGATGCTTTTAGTACAGTGTTACCACAGGTACTGAGTTCTGAGAGAACCCAAAGACAAAAAGACAACAAAAAAGAAACAGAAAGAGAAAGCATAAACAAAAGGCTTTGTCTCTCCATTTCTCTGCTCTGAAAATTGTGTGATGCAGAGAAAGAGATTACAGAAGGGTAACTGAAATCCATGGATTTGAGGAGATTCAGCTGGGTTATCTTTGTGTTAGCTGTAATTTCACTGGTTTATTATCCAGCTTCTGTCAGAGCAGGTGATATAGTTCACGACGACGATTCAGCTCCAAAGAAGCCCGGTTGTGAAAACGACTTCGTTTTGGTACCATCTTTTTTTTGTTCTCTTTTCGACCCAGTTCTTCTTTTTTTTTTTGGTTCTCTTTTCGACCCAGTTCTTGTTCTTTTTTTTTTTTTTGTTCTGAAATCTCAGTTGGCTCTTGCTTTCCCTTTTTTTTTTTTTTGTTGTTGTTCTCCTTTATCTGTAATTTTTTTTTGGTTTAGTATGTAGTTTTTGATGTCATGATAGGCATAAGTAATTCGCTTGGTTTTTATGTTTTTAGTTGGAATTCCTTGTAATTTGAAGCATATAGTTGTTATTTATTTCTGGATTCATATTTTGCTCATGGAAGTATTTTAAATGGTTTTTTTTATGTTTTTTGTTTAATTTTTATGTAACTTGTAGCCTCTTGTGTAACTTTCTGAAGATTTGATGTTGTGGTGGTATTTTTTAAACCTCAGGAATTTTTTTTAAAAAAAAAAAGAAGAAGAAGAAGAAAAAGGATGAAGTGGGTATTGGGTTGTTTGTGCGATTGATCCTTTGATCACTTCGTTTGGTTGGAGTTGTGAAACTCCTGTTGATGTATCTGGTTTCAATTTCTATTATGCATATCAGTAAATTTGCATATATTTTAGGATCGTTTAGTCTTGAGAAAGTGTAGAAGTATTTTGAGTGACAAAATATGATGAGAGCTTTCCACTTTCTTTGGGTCGTTATTGAGTTATATACCTCATTTCTTTTACCTTGTTTGGCTTTATTTGGGAATGATAATTATAAACCTTCCGTTTAAGCATTTTTTTTAAGTAATGTTGGTATTTATAGGTTTTAGAATTGTTGTGTACAGGCTGCTTTCTTTAGCTTTATCATGATTCTGTCACTGCAATTTAACCATTAATTGGTCATTACTTGTGTCAGGTAAAAGTTCAGACTTGGATTGATGGCATAGAGAATGAAGAATTTGTCGGCGTGGGTGCAAGATTTGGCACCACTATCGTATCAAAGGAGAAAAATGCAAACCAAGATCACCTTACTCTTTCAGATCCTCGGGATTGTTGCAGCATGCCAAAGAATAAGGTTTTTCCTTTTGGACTGCCTAAATTCTATTGATGTTTTCCCCATGGTTACACAAATTAGGGAACTGGAGTGAATGTTTACTGAAATCAATATGTATTATCTGGTTTTGGTTAGTATGCTGGAGATGTCATCATGGTCGACCGAGGCAACTGCAAATTCACAACTAAAGCAAATATTGCAGAGGCTGCCGGTGCTTCAGCTGTCCTCATCATAAATAACCAGAAAGGTAATCAGCATAATTTTGTTCTCTTGCAGGCACTAACTAATGCTTCCTTATATTACCTGAAACTAAGCATGGACCTTATTGTAAATCACATTATTGACTTTTTTTACATTCATGATTAATGGTCTATTTAGATTTTATAAGTATTCGATTTTTTACCATATTCCAATGTAAAAGCACAATAGCGTGGCAGCAGAAGCAGATGGAATTTGATGCTAATGATCAGTAGTAATTTCCTTCATTCTTATTGCCTCCAAACTCATTATTTTCCCTTAACTTCCTTTGCAGAACTTTACAAGATGGTTTGCGAGCCTGATGAAACTGATCTAGATATACATATACCAGCTGTCATGCTGCCACAGGATGCTGGTGCCAGCTTGGAAAGAATGCTTTTGAATAGTTCATCAGGTAAGTGAAACATTTTTGCGTATGCCTTTCTGTTTATGAAGAGAATGAAAACTTTAATTCTTATTTTACTTTCATTTTAGTTTTTTGTGCTTTGAAAATACATTATTATGAATTTGTCATTGGTGTCTTTGAGGGATGGGTTTCTGAAATGTTTTGTTTTTCTGCAGTGTCTGTCCAGTTATATTCTCCGAGGCGACCAGTGGTTGATGTAGCTGAAGTGTTTTTATGGTTGATGGCAGTTGGTACCATCCTATGTGCATCTTATTGGTCCGCATGGAGTGCCAGAGAATCAGCTATTGAACAAGACAAGTTGTTAAAGGTCATCTTTTGAATGAATTTTAGCTTAAATAGGAAGAGCCTAATATTTTTCTTTTCCAAAGTAGTTTTTTCTCTTCTCTGCTTGTATATACTTTGCTGAAACAACTTTGTCCATGTAGGATGCTGGGGATGAAATTCCAAATGCCAAAGCTATAGAAGCTACTGGTGTTAGTGGTGTTGTAGACATCAATATGACATCAGCTGTCCTATTTGTTGTTGTTGCTTCGTGCTTCCTGGTCATGCTTTACAAACTTATGTCATCTTGGTTCCTTGACTTACTGGTTGTTCTTTTCTGCGTAGGTGGTGTAGAGGTATGAGTTTTCCCTTTCTAACAAATAATTAAAGCTTATGTATTGCAGCATCGCATTGTACAAACATGTGTATATATCCATTACCTGCACCTTTGTGTTAATTTTTATGCAAATTGTTGTCATTGTATCTGAAACGACTTGGATATTTTTGTTTGTCTTTGCTTGTTAATCAATTTTAACTTTGTAGTTTCTTGTATATGCAGGGCTTGCAAACTTGTTTGGTTGCTTTACTATCAAGGTATAGTTCTTTATTTAAGTATGACTTCCAGTGTTGATAAAAACTTTGTATTGGACACAGAAACAGCAACGTGTCTTGTTATGCTGTTTTGAACAGTTCAGGGTTTTTTTGTTCTTTTGGGGGAGGCTCGTACGAGATCTTGCTATCTGTTGGTATCTTGCCATTACACACACAATTTTTTTAAAAAAAATCTAGTTGGGCAAATTAGCATGCCTCCCTTGCCTGAGGCACTGGCCTCATTTCCATGCATAGTTTGTGTGTGCTTTCCTGTGTGGATTTTTATGCAGTTTTCTTGCGGAAGTTGAGAACTAAATTTAAACATAATATGGCAGGTGGTTCAGACGTGCTGGAGAATCATACATCAAAGTACCTTTCTTTGGAGCTGTCTCTCATCTTACATTGGCTGTTTCTCCATTCTGCATAGCATTTGCTGTTATTTGGGCCGTTTACCGCAAAGTCTCCTTTGCCTGGATTGGTCAAGATATTCTTGTAAGCATATACTTCTCTATCTTTTACCAATAATATAGTATACCCTTTGCAGTTATCTTTGGTTTTCAAAAATCAAAAAGTTATTGGAAGTCTTTACCATTTTCTATGTTTGGTGAACTTTTAAGCATTGGTCCTTGTTAAGGGGCAGCAATCATAATGTGGATTCTTCGCAACAGAAAGAAAAAAGAAAGAAACGAAAAAGCAAGATGCATAATAAGTATTGCTGCTTGTAAAACAAATACCTATACTTTAGTCTGCTATGCTTGCTGTGGCTATCTCACTTTTTTATTTCTTATGATACCACACTAATGATGGCTTTAACACACGAAGCATTACATTTCTCACAAGTATCTTACAATGCTTTTCAGGAAGGTGAGGATGAATGACTTGTATGGGCAGAATCAACTAATAATCTTTTTCCTGTTTATTTGTTCTTCTATCAGGGAATTGCACTGATAATTACAGTTCTGCAAATTGTTCATATACCTAATCTCAAGGTAATGTCTCAATTGCTACTTTGGTGGAATAAGGCAAAATGTTGCACGTGGTTTCTTTTTGTCAATAGTGTATGTTTGTTCTTATTCTAAGATGCTGAAATTCCTAGTGGCAGTTGAAATCATTTGTGTGAAATCATGGTTGTTTCAAAAAATAGTTATAGCGTGAACTTATAAAAAATATTAAGTCATCACCAAAAAGAAAACTGAAATTAAGGCCTCCTGCTGACAAATCTGGTAAATGACACTTTATCACAACTAACTGGAAACCTCTAGCTTTAAGGTGTTACTGACCCTTATCCGGTTTGTTTAGAATTTTTGGCTTTCTTCAATTCCCTTTGCTATTTATATGCTTATTATGGGAACACGTGAATATGTACGTCATATATACAGTGGTTTTCACCTTTAAATTATGGATCATGCAAAATTGCTGTTTCTGGTTCTGAACGTTTACTGCTCTTGCAGAGAAAGGAACATGGGAAAGATTTAATTTCTTTGTGCTGCAAACCATTATTTGTTCTTTTCAATTTTCTTTTCTACCTATTAAGGTTCTGCTGTGAGACTTTCCTTCCAGACTCTAGTTATGTGCGGCTTGTCAGAATCAAGAGTTTGGAAATACCAGAAGGCATCATTCATGTTCTATATAGATGATTTCATTGCTGTAGTCACAGATATCTTCAATTCTTTTCCCGATGCTATTGCCTTGTTTAGTTTAAGTACAGCTTGTAATCTAAATATATTGGTGTTATTGTTATTGTTTAGTTTATGTTGAGATTTTAGACAGAAGGACATATGGCTGATTTTGAGTGGTTTGTTGATCAGGTGGGTACAGTTCTTCTCAGCTGTGCCTTCATGTATGACATCTTTTGGGTATTTGTTTCTAAGAAGTTGTTTCATGAAAGTGTGATGATTGTGGTAAATAATCCTTCTCCTTGTTTGAATTTATATGTAATTTTTGACCTCCCGAGGGGGAAAAAGGAACTTCAAATACTGAAGAGTTATTGCAATTGTTTCAATCTTTTTCCATAGGTAGCACGTGGTGATAAGAGTGGGGAGGATGGTATTCCAATGCTATTGAAGATCCCTCGCATGTTTGACCCATGGGGTGGTTACAGCATCATAGGATTTGGTGACATCCTTCTGCCAGGATTGGTTATAGCATTTTCACTCAGGTTTAATCTCTTCAACCTTTCTTCACACTTACATGGAGATTTTCTGCCATTGGTGCTTTGCATTTGCAAGCTTGAACTGGATACTTTTTGTGGGCAGTGTTGGCTTACAGGTTGAGTTAGAGATAATAAACAAATCATCTTTTTCCTGGCTTATCATTGCAGGCATGATTGGCTAGCTAATAAGAGTCTTCGAGCTGGATACTTTTTGTGGGCAATGTTGGCTTACGGCTTGGGTAAGAGAGAATGAATAAATCATCCTTCTGTTGTAAGATTGAAGATAAGATATTCTATTTTTTGGCAAATGAAAGATAACTAATAGGTAGTAAAGAACCAAATTTTTCTTTTTTTTTTTTTTTTGCCATTATTTATGTATAAACCTTGAGTTTTTTTCAATGGTGAATTTACATTTTTTTTTAAATGGCAGGTCTTCTGATTACATATGTAGCATTGAACTTGATGGATGGACATGGCCAGCCTGCACTGCTTTACATCGTCCCATTCACGTTAGGTAATTAAGTCACACCATGTGATATGAAATCGTTTTGGGAAGCCATATTGCCAAACATTTCTAACGACCCGCCAAATTTTATGCATTCATGCAGGGACTTTTCTAACACTGGGGAAGAAGAGAGGTGATCTGAGGGTTCTATGGACTAGAGGAGAACCTGAAAGACCCTGCCCCCACGTCCGACTCGAGCACAGTCATGAACTAAATGAGTAAAAATAAGGCTTCTTTCTTGTAATTATGTTGTAGAGTTTGTAGGGCATTTCTAATCCCTGGGAATATGTTGAAAGACCAGCCTGTCAAGCGTTGTTGTAACATGCGATGTTGTATCAAGCTCTTGTGATCTTTAATTTAAGCTAGCGCCTAATAATAAAGTGTTTCAAGATATGTTTCTTCCTTAAAGAAAGAAAGAAAAAAAAAAAAAAAAAAAGGCGCTCTCAGCTCCTTGCCTTCTTGGTTTCTGCTGTCACTATTTCTTATTCTTCACGAAACCCAGATTACCTGGTCATGTTTTCAGGGATTTGTAGAAAATTTCAGCAGCCATGGATATCTTTTGGTGATTCATCATTTATTCATGAGATTGCCTTACCCCGTTAAGTACGGGTAGTTGGAGGATAGGGGTTGAGCGAGGGACTCATTTGTTTATAACTGAAAAATCTGTCCTTTTTTGTGAGAATATAAAAGCGAGGGACTCATTTGTTTATAACTGAAAAATCTGTCCTTTTTTGTGAGAATATAAAAACTAAGGGACCTAATTGTTTTTACTTCGATTATGATTCCTTTACGTAAGAACCACTCCGTGGCGTGTCCATGGCGTGGTGGTGGTTGGTGGTGGGTCAGCTCAGCTCCCTGGCTGACATACGGTATACGTACATGAATACAAACTAAAGTACAAAAATACAAAGCATTTAAACCAAATCAACTGCCACATGGCGAGATTCTAGTGGGGTGGATCGGCTGATATGATTATAAGGTTCCAGCTTTATTTATTTTGTTATTGGGGTTTGTTCTTTCGGTTCTTCGAAGTCCTCTAGGGTTGGCATGAGGTGGCCAAGAGGTGGGGCTAGTTTTGCATAATGATTGCAGGCCACAAGACCAAGAGTGTGAGTTGTCCACCATGATTGACAACCCCGACCCCGTTTTTCTTTGACTACATTTTCGCAAAACAAAGATTTCAAGGAGAGACAGTGGCCAAGTTATAATCAAACTTAAGGGAAAAGCTGATCAACTTTTTTAAGTAAATTACTTAACAGGATAGGAAAAGAAGTGGACTCCCTTGATGTCAGTACGATGTGACAAGGTTGTAATAGTAATTTTCTTTAATCATCATTGTGTCATGGAATGCAGCATTGGCCGTTGCCCCATGTGCTTTGCTCAAAACACGTCACTTTCTCAACGGTCACAAAACGGTCATTTTTTCTAAGCCTCACCAATTACCTTTACCTTTTGTTTTGATTTTGTGGCTGTGATTAGTCTGCCGTTAGAAGAAGAAACTTCCCGTTACTAGAACCGAGAAGGCAGATTGATCACCTTACCAAAAAATGACCATTTTACCCAGTCAACTTCACGTTGCATACTGCAAACATTCTTTCGTTGGCAAAACAAACCACAACCATCCAACCAAAGAAAGAGCTTTTGATTTCTCCACCGGTGACGAAAGGTAGCTCACAGGCCAATGAGATATTAGATTCAAAACAAAGCTCAGCCCCAAGCCTGGCATGTTTGGCATGATACCAAAAGGCACAACTATCTTTCCCTTCAATCATATGAATTGAACAAACAGTGCACAATTTTGGACAACAGAATTCTTTTCTCAGAACACTCTTTATTCTGATTAAGTGAATGATCAGACGGCCCAGAACAGCTAATCAAATTCAACGCAGAATTGAAAAAAAAAAAAAAAAAAAGAGACTCATTTATCGGCAAAGGAAAATGGGCATGACACTCTGTAGAAGATAAGAGCAAAGGGGACAGTGAAGCAACCAATACGTGTCAACATCTCTTTGCGCTTTCCAGAACATCCTGCAAACCCTAATCCAATCTTTAATAATACACCACACAACAATCTAAAGACTTAAATACCTGTTAAAGCAGGCTAATTATCATGATTAAACTAATTTAATGATAACCAGAAAGAAAATCAAAAAGACAACCATTTTTGTCTTTTGGCCGCATAATACAATGGTTAGTAAAGACAGAGCAGCTATCTATAAAACCACCCTTTCTCGTCAACTTTCTCACGACTGCTACACAGCTAGGCCTATCTTGCTTCTTGAGAGAAAAAAGATTCTTTTTTCGGTGAAAGGAGAGAAAGAGAGAGAGTTTCATTTCAATGGAGGGCAAAGAAGAAGATGTTAGGCTTGGAGCAAACAAGTTCACCGAGAGGCAACCCATTGGGACATCTGCGCAGACAGACAAAGACTACAAGGAGCCGCCACCAGCACTATTGTTTGAGCCTGGCGAGCTCAAGTCATGGTCGTTCTACAGAGCTGGCATTGCAGAGTTCATGGCCACCTTCTTGTTCCTCTACATCACTGTCTTGACAGTCATGGGTGTCTCCAAGTCTAACACCAAGTGTGGAACTGTTGGTATCCAAGGAATTGCTTGGGCATTCGGTGGCATGATCTTTGCCCTTGTTTACTGCACTGCCGGTATTTCAGGTCAGTATGTCAAGGTTCATTTATCTTCTACATATTTTGAGAAAAAATTGATATCTTTTGTGTTTTTTTTTTTTTGGTGTGTATTATGCAGTTCTTGATATCTTGTTTTTGTGCTTAATTTTCTGGGTTATTCTTAGATTTGCTATCTTGCAAGTGACTTGGTTCTTTATAGGTCAAATATGTAACCTTTTCCATTCGTTTTAACTAGTATGTTTGTTGTTTGGTTTTGGTTTCTGCTACTACTACAAAAATTACTTACGGTTACTGATTACTTAGTTCTCTTCTTTTTACTTGACTAGGGTTGTGATTGCTACGTGTAACCTTTTTCTGGACTATAATTAGGACTTAGGAGTATGGTGGTTAAATTTGCAACCTTGAACGTCTGTATGTGTGAAAGTTTTTAGTTTTACTGGTTTTTTAATCCTTTTTTATAGCTATGTTTATAACCTTTCGCGCTTATGTATTACGACGAGGATGTTAATTAACCAGATCTGTGGTGTTGTTGCAACAGGAGGACACATCAACCCAGCGGTGACCTTTGGTTTGCTATTGGCAAGGAAACTTTCCCTTACAAGGGCTGTCTTCTACATGAGCATGCAATGCCTTGGTGCCATCTGTGGTGCCGGTGTTGTGAAGGGATTCGAAGGTTCAAAGAACTATGAAATGTTGGGTGGTGGAGCTAACGTTGTTAATCATGGCTACACCAAGGGTGATGGCCTCGGTGCTGAGATTGTTGGCACCTTTGTTCTTGTCTACACCGTCTTCTCCGCCACCGATGCAAAGAGAAATGCCAGAGACTCTCATGTCCCTGTAAGTATATAATACTTCTCTTCTTATTCTCTATGTTGCTTTGTGCTAGGCCTTTGCTGTTTAGTTCGAAGTCTTCGTTTTAGTGATTGTTATCCCTGAACATGTTGCGGTTATTTAGCCTAGCCATACTACAAAAATAAGTAGTTTCTGGTATACGGAAGCTTTGGATTCTATTATGGTAGGTGGTGTTGGTGAATTGTGGTTTCGCGGTGGGGTTGTCTTTCTGTAAATTGATCAGCTTTTAGTTGGAGAAGGGGGTACTAAGATCCTATCTTTTGATGATGCTTGCACATGCTTTTCTTGGCTGTTTTTGTGACGTGTAAAGTGCTTTTTGGTAAATGCATTTTCTAATCCAAATGGGGTCTAGTGTGTAGAACCTCAATGGCGAGCTTTAACTTGAGTTAAGATTTTTCTGTTGAGTTCAGCGGAAGTAGCGGCAGATTAAAGTAGAATTGATTCTGACTGGCTGGCTGTTGCTCTCTGTAATTGAATGATATTGCAGATTTTGGCTCCACTTCCAATTGGGTTCGCAGTGTTCTTAGTACACTTGGCCACAATCCCCATCACAGGAACTGGCATCAACCCAGCTAGGAGTCTCGGAGCTGCTATCATCTTCAACAAAGATCATGCATGGGATGACCATGTAGGATTTTTAATGTCTTAATTCAACCATTGGTGTTTTCCGATCAATTTTCTACTTTCAGAATGTAGTAATACTCAACGAGAATCATACCTTTTTTTTTTTTGCAGTGGATCTTCTGGGTTGGACCATTCATTGGAGCTGCACTTGCTGCTGTGTACCACCAGCTAGTCATAAGGGCTATTCCATTCAAGAGCACCAGGGCTTGAAGAGTGTTTCCTCTTCACTTCAATCAATCATACTCAGAGACTTGTGTTATCATTTTGTTTTGCTGTATTTTTTTGAAGATGTTAATTACTGTGTGTGTAAATTATCTAGCTCTGCTGTCTACTAAGCACCTGTGAATTTGCTTTTCAATGGAGTATTCTTTTTTTAATCAATTACTTAGTATTGATGTTGTTACCCCTGGAGGATGATTTTCTGAGATGAGATTAAACAAACTTCTTCAAGAATTTCTGAAGCAGAATTCCACATGACTCTTTAGAGTAATGTTCTTCAATAAGAATCTCTGAAAAAGTAGAATCAAATAATGTGTAGAGACCATGTAGTAATGTGAATCCACAATACGAAAAGAATTGGCATGCATTAATATATTTCATAAACTTGAAAAATATAATTAAATGGGATAGTGTGATAGATAAAAATAAATAATTACATAAAATAATTTATTTTAATTTTTTTATTTATTATTAATTAATATTTTTATTATATTATTATAATTAATGTAATAAAATTATTTTATGCAAAAATTTATCAATGAAGCAAATCATAAGACTTCTCTCAAAGAATGGATAAAATTATTTTATCCTAATTATTATTTTTTAATATAGTATTAATGTGATAAATAAATTATTTAAATATAAATACTAACATAATTACAATCATTAACATTAATAATTAGAATTTGATCGTATCAAGTTTAATCAATATTAAATTAAAATTACAATAAAATTGATTGTTTACTATTTTACCTAAATTTTTAATTAATGTGACGACGTCGTTCAGTCAATAAAATAAAAAATATTTATCAGAGGTAAATAAAAAATAAAAAAAATTTAAAAAATTTTTTTGCTACAATAATTAAATGATGAGATATTTTTTATTTATTTTATTTGTGACTAACGAATAAATTTTTTTATTTCATTAATTTATTATAGATGGGTAAAGTAAGAGAGGTTGAGAAAATGTTCATGTCAATATACAAATAACTAAAAATTTATAGGGGGTTAAAAACTGAAAAAACAAAACATGAGGGAAAATATTAAAATTATAGAAAGTAAGGTGCCTAATCATAAATAATCAAAAAAGAAGGGTCTCCTAGCAAAATACAAATCTCAATTGCGTGAAGCAATATGGGATAAATGATACAAATGGAATAACATTTAGATAAAGTTGCCGTTGAAAATGTTAATATTATAGAAGATGATTCTACGCATCCCGGACTACCGTAACTCCTTATCCTCTCACTCTCGTTCGTTGACTGAAAGTCTAAAAACGTTACTGAGGACATCATAAGTGTCAAATAGACGGGTCTGATTCAACATGAGATGCTATAATCATACATCACGCGTCTCACGATGGTCTTCCCATTTTGAATAATTAATCACTTAATTAAATCTCTGATTACAATTAACGCTTAAGACAACAATATTATATTACTAACTATTTTTCTCTCTTTAAAATAATAATAATAATAATAATAAATAAAAAAACACGCACACTCTCCTTCTCTCTCTCTCTCTCAAAAGTTTCTGTCTCTCGCTCTCTCTCCCTCTCTCTCTGCATTTCCTCTGCTTTGGTCTGAGCTTTTTCAGTTTCTCTTCGTTGTGGAGGCTGGAACTTCTATTCTGGGCTCGACATACACTTGTTGACTGTAAGCAATGATGTGGGTTTTGCTTCGGTTTTTTTTTTTTTTTGTTGGAGCTGAAAAGTTTTTGACTTTAGAGATTTCCACACTCGATTTGTTTTTTTTAGGCTTTAATTAGCGTATGAGCTGGTGGTTAATGAGTTTGAAGAGGGTTATTCGAGCTCTTGTTTCTTAAACTTAGATTAATTTTGCATTTCCAGCTGTGGGATTTTGTTTTTAGGGGAAGTTTTGAATGATTTTGTTGTATAGTTATTACAATCTTGTTGATATTGTGTTTGTTTTTTTCGACATATGAATGAATGAGTTTATAGATCTATGTTGAAAGAGTGTGTTCTGGATTCTGGAGCTTCGAGCTGCAACATAGTATAAAAATGGGTGTTAAAGTGAGGATCTCACTTGTATTCATATGCTAGAACAAGATATGTCCTTTTCCTTGACATTAAAATTAAACCTGAAATGGGTCTCTGGTTATGATAATTGTTAAGTTATAGGTAGGTAGACACGAGAAGAAAAGGATACTGAAACACATATGTTAGTGCATCTTGGTGTGGATATTTTTTGAAGGAAAGGAACTTCATTTGTTCGTCGTGATGAACTTTATGTTCAAAATGTGCTTGCATAGAAAAATTAATGTTGTATATTTATCATTTAGCACTTTGCTTTTTTTTTCGCCATTTCTAACATGAAAGGTTTCTCCAAATGTATATAAGAATTTTCTTATTTGTTTTCTTGCTTCAACTAGTAACTAAAAATGTTGTTGCTCTGCTGAATAGGTCTGAAATTTTTCATGTTTATGAAATTACCGATTGATGAATTCTCAAGCTATCTGCTTTTGGATGTAATCTTTTGTGTTGCAGATTCATTTAAATTTGAAATTCTGTTCCATTAATGTTATAGTTTTTGGTTCAAGTTTATAGTAAAGCATGCATTCTGGTTCTTTGCAGATTATTTCAAGTCATTATCATTCTCTGGGTGGGACTTGATTTCATTTGCAAACTTGTGCGTTTCAAATTTGATCATTAAGTTGGCATGCATGTGGTAGTTTATTTATAGTTAATCGGGATTTTAAGTTGGAATTTGCCCATTCTTCGGCCATTCTTTTGCAAAAATATGCCTTCGTGGTGGGGGAAGTCTTCATCTAAAGAAGAAAAAAAGAAAGTGAACAAGGAAAGCTTTTTTGATGCAATACACCGAAAATTTAAGAGTGCATCAGAAGAAAAGTCCAGCAGTAGGACAGGAGGCTCTCGAAGACATTATAAAGACACTGTTTCAGAAAGGGGATCCTTATCCCAAGTGCCATCAAGATCACCATCACCTTCTAAAAATGTGTCACGATGTCAAAGTTTTGCAGAAAGGCCTCATGCACATCCACTTCCACTTCCTGGGAGGCAGCTTGCTAGACCTGGACGCACTGATTCCGGAATCAGTGAATCAACAAAACCAAGATTTGATAGAGTTTCCAAGCCTTCTATTTTCTTGCCCCCACCAACACCTGGATGTGTCCCTAATAGGCTGGATCCTATTGATGCAGAGGGAGATATAGCAACAGCTTCTGTTTCCAGTGAAAGCTCCACAGCTAGTGACGACCAGACAGACTCTCGTCTCCTTAGTCCTCTCACTTCTGACTATGAAAATGGGAACAAAACTGCCGTGAGCAGCCCTTCTAGGTGAGTTTCTACCTCTTTCATTGAAAATCATATTCATGGTGTTCTTCAGGATGATATCTCTATCTCGCTCCTTCTGATACATTTTATTCTAAACTTTACTGAAGCATGATGCAAAAGGTTAAATCTCCTTTTATCAATCAGAAGAGCTCTGGAGAGACATTGAAGGCAGCTAATCTTTTGTTTAATAATAAAACTCTGTCTACATCACCAAAGAAGAGAAATTTGAGCTCTCATGTGCAGAATTTGCAAATTCCTCCTGCTGGTGCTTTTTGCAGCGCGCCTGATAGCTCAATGTCAAGTCCTTCAAGAAGTCCAACGACACCATTTGGTCCCGAGCAACTTCTGAATGCTGGTTTCTGGACAGGAAAGTCTTATTCAGATATAGCAATTTTAGGCTCTGGACAATGTTCTAGTCCAGGTTCTGGTCATAATTCTGGGCATAACTCTGTTGGTGGGGATATGTCTGGCCAACTATTTTGGCCACATAGCAGGTGTAGCCCGGAGTGTTCTCCAATACCTAGCCCCAGAATGACAAGCCCTGGTCCCAGCTCTAGAATACACAGTGGTGCTGTCACGCCTCTGCATCCACGAGCTGGAGGGGCAGCCAGCGAGTCACTTAGTTGCCGAGCTGATGATGGAAAACAACAAAGCCACCGCTTGCCCCTTCCCCCAATAACAATCAGTAATACTTGTCCGTTTTCTCCCTCATATTCAACTGCTACATCTCCATCAGTCCCCCGAAGTCCAAGCAGAGTAGATAATCCAACAAGTCCTGGTTCACGCTGGAAAAAAGGACGACTTCTAGGAAGAGGCACATTTGGACACGTGTATCTTGGTTTTAACAGGTCTGTAGCAAAGGAAGTGTGTGCTCAACTTTTATAATCATTCCATATATACACTTAAATTTGTTAATGCATTCTCAACTCTGCATCTGTGGTTTATAGTATTTTGAAAGAACTATAGGATGCGTTTGAAATCAGTTGGAATTCTTTATTATTGTGCTTGTAGGCATCGTGTTATATCATTCTTTTAAGCCATTGAATTTTAGATTGTAGACATCCTTGATTCAAAATGATGTTTCCCTTATGATTGTAATGTTCCTTACAATCGAAGTTAACCACTATTTTTATGTACAACGTTTTCTTAGATTTTGTTTATCTAATTTACCCTTCCTTTTGGCCTTTAGTGAAAGTGGTGAGATGTGTGCAATGAAGGAGGTTACTTTATTTTCAGATGATGCAAAGTCAAAGGAGTGTGCACAACAACTAGGGCAAGTGAGTTTTTCTTTCCTTTTTCCTCTCTAAAGAATCTTGCTTATGGTTCTTTTATATATATATTTCAAAGAAGATTGTATAAAACTTGATAGTATCTGACAGGAAATTGCGATGCTAAGTCGTTTAAGACATCCAAATATAGTGCGTTATTACGGATCTGAAACTGTAAGTTCTTCTACTCTTCAGTTTTACTTCTGGTAATTTTGACAAGCTTTCTGCTGTCCATTTTGAGGGTCAAAAAGAAAGTTAGCCAGGATTGTTCGTCCAAACTTTTGAGGCATCTACAAGTTATTTTATACAAGTGGATCACCTTTGTACTTTTTTCATGATTCCTCAGCCTTTTTTTTTTTTTTGCATGTGCATCTAAATGCGTTATAGGAGGTGGGGTTTGGTATTTGGTTGTTCCTTGATATACAATTTAGATGAATTTCACCCAATTAGGTTCTTTTTGCCTTGAACAGCTAGATGACAAGCTTTATATCTACTTGGAGTATGTTTCTGGTGGTTCCATCTATAAAATTCTTCAAGATTATGGTGAGCTTGGTGAAAGTGCTATTCGCAGTTATACTCGACAAATTTTGTCAGGGCTTAGTTTTTTACATGCTAAAAATACTGTTCACAGGTAAATTTAGAAATTTTTTTTTCTAATTTATTGTTTAGTTATACTAGAACAACAATTTTAGATTGCTTATTGTCTTTGTGTTAATCTTGTTCAGAGACATCAAAGGAGCAAATATATTGGTAGATCCCAGTGGCCGTGTCAAATTGGCAGATTTTGGGATGGCAAAGCATGTAAGAATCTACATCTGTTGTTTCTAGCACATCTTCATAGTTTATAACTGCTGTAAACATGTCACACGTAAAGCTACAACATTTGACCATAGTGGATAACAATTGGGTTTTGCATAATTCATAAATAGAAGTCTATTCACTGATTACCAGTAGATTTATAATGATGAGAAATTTGCTTAATATAATCACCTAACAGGAACATGGGTTAAGTCAAACTTGAATATGTTATTTGCTCAAACCCCGAAGGTTCTAATATAGTTTACAAAAAATTATTTGCAGATCACTGGTCAGTCTTGTCCATTATCATTCAAAGGAAGCCCTTATTGGATGGCACCTGAGGTGAGCATTGCTATATTATCTGACCATTTATCAGCAGTTTCATGCTTTCTGGTAATACTTTTTTAAGTGCATTGATTATTCAGGTCATAAAGAATTCAAATGGTTGTAATCTTGCTGTTGATATATGGAGCCTAGGGTGTACAGTTCTAGAGATGGCTACCACAAAACCACCTTGGAGCCAATATGAAGGGGTTAGTAAAATTTTCATCTGAGACTTGATAAGCATGATTTTTATTGGGTATTTTGCATAATCAGTACACTGCAGAATATTTATCTTGGTGAGAGGTTTTGCAAGCTTGAAATGTGAATGGTTTCTCTCATTCTTCTTTTATTACATAAAATGACTTTCTTTTACTTGCTTCCTCAAAGGTTGCTGCCATGTTCAAGATTGGAAACAGTAAGGAACTTCCTGCAATTCCCGACCATCTTTCAGATGAGGGAAAGGACTTCATAAGGAAGTGTTTACAGCGGAATCCGTTACATCGCCCTACGGCAGCTCAGCTCTTAGAGCATTCTTTTGTAAAAAATGCTGCCCCATTGGAAAGACCCATTTTGAGCGCTGAGCCTTCAGAAACACTGCCTACAGTTACTAATGCAATGAGAATACTGGTATAAGCATACTCAATCTGGTCTTAAGAAGGGTCTAATTAACTCAATGCTCGGAAATCATATTGTATATTTCATCGGCTTATTATGCATTTGCAAGGATTGTTGATAATCGTTCACTTTCTGCCTAAGTTGTAGTGTTTTTGCTGTTTTTTAATTGCTGGCTCATGCTTTTCTTATTATATTAGGGCATTGGACACGCCAGAAATCATTCATGCTTTGATTCGGAAGGGATGACTAACTATCAGTCCAGAGGTTTAAAAACTTGTTCAGCACCAAGGTCTCTCTCTCTCTCTCTCTCTCTCTCTCTCTCTTGCTTCTTCTCTAAATGTATGGGTTTGCACATATGCATGCATGTTTAATATGTGAATGGATAATTCCAGCTCTATTATTTTTCACTCATGTAGGTACTTTGAGGATCATGATGTCATGGCCCCTTAATGAAATTGATACTAGAAAAGGCATAGTATGACTTAATTTTACTACATTACATAGCTGATGACCAGTAGTAAGTTGATATTAGTTCAATAAAATTCTTTCAGCCTTGAGATGGACCAGCTCCTGCTATGAATGTAATACTAATTTATTTATGTTGTTCACTTCTTTTATGGATTAGAGATTGTAGTAAAAGCTCTTCTTTTGTCAATTTTTTCTTTGGGCCATGAAATTGTTCCTTCACTGCCCTAATCTTGGACATCATATTTGATGCTTTTGGCAATTACTTTTTGAGGAAAGTATGAAAGTGATAAGCTCTAGTTTAACTGCTACAGAAAATCTAGAAGAGCAGCCTGGTTGTGTCATGATAAAATATAGTGCTGTGAAGTGCAAAAATTTATCTTTTAACCCTCTGAATTAAAATTTCTGACCAATTACTTCTCCATTCCAGTGATGCCCATACGCAGAGGAATGTGTCATGCCCTGTTTCTCCTCTTGGGAGTCCTCTTTTACATCCAAGATCACCTCAGCATCTCAGCGGAAGGATGTCTCCATCTCCAATATCCAGTCCTCATACTGCATCTGGTTCATCCACTCCTCTCACTGGTGGAAGTGGTGCTATCCCATTTCATCACTCCAAGCAGTCAACAACTTACTTACACGAAGGCATTGGAATGGTCTCTAGGTCCCAAAACAGTTTCCACACTAGTACTGGCAACCTTTATCAAGATCCTAAGCCTGACATCTTTCGAGGAATGTCACAAGCCTCTCATGTTTTCAGGGAGACAATTTCCTCTGATAGGAGTGCCCTTGGGAACCAATTTGGACGTCCTGGCCATGTTGACTTCAGGGAGTTCTGTGATGGGCAGCCAATCTTGGTTGATCATGTCTCTCAGCAGCTTTCCAACGATCATGGAAAGTTGAACCTTTCACTGGACTTGAATCCAAACTTATTAATGCCTGGACGAACTAATGGAATATAGTCCTCGAATGAATCTTTAATCATTTTTTTCAAGCATTTGAAATCCTGTCTGATGCTCGAGGTTGGTTTTGCCTTCATAAGCATGGCAGAGAATATCCATATGTACAAGATGTCAACTGAAAGGGTTGGATCTTCCAGAAACTTGATCGGCAGAAGAGTGACATTAATTTCTGGTAGTTTTGTGTTGGTATGCAATATTTAAGATACCAAAGCATTTTAGAGGAGTTACTGCACACTCGGTGGTGATTGAAGCATTCTTTTTTCTCCTGGTAGCTGTGAATTTCACCCGCATAATCTTTTCATGCCAATTTTGTTGACTCAACACTGAACAGATCTGGGACATTTGTAGCAAGAAGATGGATTGCTTATTGTGATACTTCAAATCAGCTGTTCATGCAGTGTAAGAAAACTTGCCTTTGTAAACAACTGTATATTTTCCTTGCGAGAAAAACAGAGAGGAGTGAGAAGAGCTACTACCAAACGGATTTTTTTTTTCCTTCTACCCTAGAATGTCTGGGTGCGAGGATATGATGATGTGATTAAAACAAAAATTATATTGTACAGAAGGCTGGGAGCTAAGTTAGAGTCCAGGTTTTATGAAGATGGCAGAATCTGCCCAACTGAAGTCCGAATCAAATTTTTGGTACCAGTCTCCATGGCAGCAGGTAGCAGCTAGATCCAGAACTTGTACAAGGCTGTGCTGCTGATATTGTTGTATTTACTTTATACATGCATTGAATTAAAGAAATCTATTTCAACCTGTACTTGTAAAATTTCTGGACAATTATCTGAGCTGTATTTTTAGTATTACCGTACTACACTAATTTTCAGAGATATTTTGAAACTAGGAATATTAAAGTTCAAATTTTGAATAAATTTATCAGAGTGTGATATGCCAATGAAAAAATTATTGAAGAACAGCTCAGATGCCAACTGAAGTTCTAGGTTGACACCTAAGATGGGACAAGTATTATACACGCCAACAGGCAATGAAAGGCATTTAATGATGAGCTTAGGTTAATTTGGTTTATATGATTCAATTGTTATTTAAGTCAAGAAGATGTTGTCATTAAAAGCTGAAGCTGGAGCAGTTGTCTCTATTCTGTTCTGCATGTATGATTAGTACTTCGTCGCAGGAAGAAATTAACCTTTTGTTTCTGTTGTTTTATAAATTGTGCAATAAATACCTGCATAAGACTACTGCAGAATCACCAATTCAGCGAAGCTTTCATGGCTATCAAATCGATAGTATTCAAGTTTTTGAATGGATGGTAATGTATTTCAGCTTACATAAACCAACTTCAAAATCTCGAAGAGTCCTGGAAACTGCATATGATCACCATCTGGAAGAAGGAGTCCAACGAGCAGGATTCGGATTCTTGTATGGAGGTCCCGATCCTTGAGTGTGATTAAAGCTCGCGACAAAGGTTCTTTCTGACTTGGAATCCTTCGTTAATGCGCGAGTAGACTGTCCATTTATTATGAGCAATTGCCAATCAAACACTGAACTATATGTGGGTAGAAATTGAAAGTGTTGGTTAATCACTTGGACCATTCATCGATTCATGGGCCTACTTCTGTTTGGATGGAATTGACTTGGCAAATGAAATACACCCACAACTTACAAACACCCACGACTTGGCTTGCCCTCTGGAAATGACATCCCAAATTACTAAATGCTAATACAACAAGATGAAAATATGCATTTCTTGTATGTAAGCTAGAGTAGGCATGCAACTTGATTATCAAATCATATCAGGCCTCTTGTTATTAATGATCGTTTATTTTTGTATAGCACGTATATTATACACCCAACAGATACATATGATTCGGTCTCTTTTCTTTTCTGCCTCGCAAAGCATCCAATTATATACTCAGACGGCTATTTTAACCTCTGAATTAGTTGCTGCCATGCTAGCTAGCTCTTCTCCACGACCATGTGTTTCTTCACCTACTTCTCCTGCCCTAATTATGTGTACGTGTGTGTGTGTGTGTGTATCCCCACGTCCCTTTCGATGGCTTGGCTGGCTCCTTTTCAGTATTCATGTCACATCTCTTTCATAGTTTCCGGAAATAATCAAATACTGAAAATTGACTTGCCACTTGATGTTGATCTTCCACGATTTCTAGAGGCCATTTTAACTTAAGTTTCAATTTCTTAACCATGCTTGAAAAAGAAAGCATTGAAAATACTTTTGGAAAATCCAAAGGCAGTGAAGTGAAGCACTGAGAAGCGACATTATTGACTTAATCACCAATTATGTTCATATTGAGTAAAGATAGAATGCATACATAATACCCACCCAAGTGAGAAAATCGAAACTTGGTCCTTGACACGTACGACAGCATTTGAAAGCAAGAAGACTGCAACCATCAACAGATGACTTTTCTGTTGTTATAAATCAATGTTTAGTTTCCATGTTAGCTGACTATCTCTCACTGAAAATACACGAACTTTCAACTCATTTTGCCCCTATTTATGGTAATATATATTTGTATATCATATGATACGATTTGTAATTGACTAAAAGCCTCATGATTTTGCCAATTCAATCAAGGTTTAACTTGACGATGAAAGCATTTGTCATTACAAATCATGCAGTTTGCTTTGTTGAAGAATATATTAAGCCACAACAGCTACCGTTTCACTCCCCTGCTGGTAAGGACCATCAATCAGAGTATTTTCACCACCTTTGCATATCTTTTCCACTATTGGCTTCAGTTCCCTTGGGCGCACATTCATCAGGAGCCCATGCTTCATGAACAACGTCAGCGACATTTTTTGCTCCACTCGGTGGCCTGGCACCACAGTCAGGCGGTGACGCAACAGCACTTCAGCCGCGATCGACTTCATTTGTAGATAAGCCAAATCCTTTCCTAAACAGATTCTTGGACCTGCATTAAATGCTACAAACTTGTATTGATCCAGCACTTCGTATTTTTTACCATCTGCTGACAACAACCTTTCTGGCTTGAACTCCAAGCAATCATCACCCCATATAAATTTCATGCGACCGATTGCGTATATCGAGTATGTAACCGTTGAACCCGCCGGAACAAAAGTTCCGGTGGGCAAGACATCATCGGAAACTACATGCTTTGAATCTTGCGGCACTGATGGGTACAACCTTAGTGTCTCAGATAATGCTGCCTTGAGGTAAACCAACCGGTCCACTTCTTCGAACGCTAGGGGTTCCTCCACCCACCTGGACACGTCACTGCCACGTGTCTCCATCAGAACGGTGCAGATTTCCGTGACGATTTTCTCTTCCGTTCTTGGGTTTTGACCGACCAACCAGAAGAACCAGCTCAGTGCGACGGATGATGTGTCACGTCCCGCTAGGATGAAGTTGAGCGCCACGTGCCGCAGAAATGTGTCTGTGTACGACTCCTTTTTCTTCATGAACCTAGACAGCAAGTCATCATGTGGGGCCTCACCTTTTTCCCGGCTCGCTAACTCAAGCTTACGTGTAGTGATAATGTCGGATAGGTATGCATCTATGTGTTGAAGGCTTTGGCCCATGCTGACTTCCAAGCCAAGCCGAAACAATTTTTTCAGCTTCCAGATAACTTGCGGTAAAAGAAAGCGTTGAAGTGTGGTTTCAGTGGCTTGGTCAAAAGCCATGGCAAAGCTGTTTTGCGGAAGCCCCGGTGACAGTGTCTGCGGGTCCTTACCGAAAGCCAAGCCACATATGTTGTCGAAAGTCATTCGAAGCAAAAGGTCTTGAAGATCAATTGGCTTGGCCTCAAGCTGAGCCGTTTCAAGAATCGGACAAAATCTATACTTAATGGCTCTGCTCACCCACCGAGCCATGGCTTGGCGCAAAGTCCTGGTGGTAAATTCCAGTGCAGCGGTCTTACGCTGGAATAGCCACGTGTCGCCGTCAGAATTGAAGATCCCATCTCCAAGCAAATCATGGAAAGCTGCTTGCCAAAGTGGACCCTTTGGATAGTTGTCAAACCTGGCCTTCAAAATATGCTCTATGTTTCTAGGATCGCATGTGACAGTCACAAGACCCTGCTTCCGGCTTAAAAACGGAATGGCGACGGTGCATGTCTGGTACGTGCCGCCGCACGCACGGAGGTTGTCTGAGATCCAGTCGTGCATGCAATTAGCGTTGTGGATGAGTCCAGGGAGACTACCCAATACAGGCCAGACACGTGGACCGCTCAGGGATCGTGATATGAAACTGAACCATAATAAATAAGCCGCTACGGCAGCCAACATCAATAAAGCCGTAGATAGATCCATGTGATCTGCACGTTAGTACAGCAGATAATTCTTTCCAGAGGCCTATTCCCCCCAGTAAAACGAAAAATCAAACTCCACCAAAACCAAGAAAACAAAAACCTAAAAGAAACGCGGGCACGTTAACCAAAAAAATAATACAGTATTTGGTGGAATGTAACTCTCACGCTTGGGATATGTGAACTCGAAGCTATGAGTCACAGTGTCTGGTTTTTGTTTCTTGATCGGTAACAAGAGAAGAGGAAGAAGAATGAGAGGGAGAACGTACTGAAAATCTAAGTAATGGGATGTGAAGAAGAAGAAGAAGAAGAAAGAGAAAGAGGTTGAAGGAAAAAGCAAGAATTGTGCGAGTTGAGAGCAGAGAAAGAAAAGAAAAGTGATTATATAGATAAAATTAGTGAAGCAAATTAATAAGGGGTGATGGAGTATTGTTGAAAATTTCAATCTCTTTCAAGGAATCAGCACCCTGACCAGCTTATAAACACTCAGCCATTAATGGCCAACTGGGGTTGTTGAAATATCAGGGTAAAAACTAAAACTACCAATATGAAATCATTTTGCTTTTCATGCATAAAGGAAAAGAAAGGAAAAGCTCACCTAATTTTGCAGGAATTTCTCCTCCGCCTTGAATTCCAGCATTGAATGAAGAAGTACAAGAAGTAAATGAGATTCGTTGAGGAATTGTCGATCGGTGCATACATTTGCAGGCATGTATGTGGGACACACATTAAATATGACGTGGTAGGGTTAAAAGGCCATTAATTAACTGTGTTTTGAGGATAATAGCGAATAAAGTAAAGATAGGGTTTGTGTTTTAGGAAAGGTGCGTCGGTGGATTTTCATTATTATTTATTTCGTTTCATTAATGAAAATCGATCGGTATTTTCATGCATGTGATCCGTTGGGTTGGGTGAGCAGCGGTTCCAATTTAATTCCGAACTGCCTGCCTCAATACGACATCGTTTTCTTGCTCTCATTATCTGTACAAAAAGTCAAAATGACAACTCCATTGCCTGCAATCCACGTACCTTTTAATCACTCTGAGCCATGATTTTTCGAGAAGTTTCTCTCAGGCCTCTATCTCCACCTAATCTAATAATAAAATAAGAGTCTCTCCTAGCTTCTTTTTATTATTATTATTATTTTTTATTATTAAACTTTTGTCATGTATTAATCCATAACATACGTGGTGTACGATGAACGAGCCAAATGTCACATGTGGTGTTGTTATTTCTACCCAGGCTTTCATGAAAATTAATGTGTCAAATTAATTAGCTATCATAGATATCACGTGTCAAACTAATTAGCTCAAAGATTTTTGGTATTCATCCTTTTCTTTTTTTTCGGATTCCTACCTTTGTCCACACACATTGTTTTAGCTACTAATCCAAATTCTCCCAATTATACCCATTTTTTAGTATATATATATATATATATAAACCACCCGTCGGATTATTAATAATAATTATATTTCATCAATGTAAATGGCAAACTAAAAATGGTTAATGTGATGATGATATATGCAGTCTCAGTCCCGACGCCCAGAAGAACCTTCTTCTTGCAACAAATTTTTGCTGACAGGACAGAAAGGCTAGTTTGCGGGTGCTGCCAGGAAACGTTCTAACTGCAACTGCTTCAACAACTTTTAACTGTGGCTTCATCAGAATTTGTCTTCCAGCCTTCTAATTTCTTTGCTGCAGTTAAGAACCTGCTACTGCGGCCAATAATTGTACTTCGCCGGGTGGCGCCGTCAAAGTTAAAAATTCAGAAGGTAATAATCGTTAAAAATTCAACGATTGTCACTGAGCCACCATTTACGTTTGATAGTTGATAAAGTCAACAGTGATGATTGTCTCCTTATATCAATTATTATAATATAATAAAATTATTTAATTAATAAAAAATATATTTATTAATAAAAAATTTAAATAAATTATTTTATTTAAATAAAATTCCCTTTAATTTTTTAAATTTTTTTACTAATAAACATAATTTTTATTTAAATTTTTTTAACAATTTATAAATTTTAAAATTTAAAAATAAAAAATTTATGCGTTTATTACACACTAAATACATATAATAAAATTAAATTAAATTAGAAGTATGGTTAACGCGTATTCTAACCCGACACTTTTGTCACACATGCATATGTTATACAACATCCTAGATAGAAATAAACATGTATGTGCATGCATGCATCATCATCATCATTATCAAATTAAGTGTGTTCCGACTTGTGACATTAATATGCCCACATATTTTAATTGTAACACATGCATATGTTATGTAACATAAATGCATGCATGTATAGAAAAAAAAAATGAAATCATGTTCGTTAAGCGAAGCTCCATGGACTACAAGTAGATCAATTTTACATGATTCAAAATGGAGGCAAAAACCCTACATCAATCAACCTCTTAAGAGCCAAGCCAATGGCTGTGATTGTAATTGTTGAAGGAAGACCAAAATTTCAAATGGGTCCGAAAGGAGAGAGTATTTCCTGAGTGCTGAGCACGACGAGCTTGCTCACAAGCAATCAAATTTGATGCTGAACCCAACAACGAAAGGTTTCCAGCAACGGTGCTCACCCTTGCCACGATTAGCCACGTCTTCCTCTCTTCAGTTTTAGATATGGTTGCTGCTGATGAAGCTGCAACTTTTGCTCCAAGCAGAAGAACTCAAACCAAAATATGCATCTGTTCGAACGATTCCAGTTTGAATCATGCAATTAAAATAAAGAAAATGAGATGACAATTGCATTAACTAACCGGTACGTGCATTCGAGGCAACAAACATTTGAAAGAAGAAGAATTGATGAGAGCAAGAACTGAAAGTCCGGCTACATGATTGATTCGTGCATGGCGCTCCATTTGGTTCCATGAACTGCTAGCCAGGTATTCCTGTTTTCTTAAAACCTGCAACCGTAATGAACATTCCATAAAAGAATACCGAGGGAGACTAGGAATACTGCAGAGTCAAAACAACACAGAAATTAATTAGCTTAATTTGTCAGAGAGAGATAAGACTCGTTGTAAAATTGGATATTTTAATTTCCTTCTCTAGACATGGGCCAGCATCCTTGAAATCAAGAACTACTAGAACAAGTGCTGCTGTAAGCGCAGTCCATGACATGTTTAAAGCAATGAGCAAAGCAATTAACATTCCAAGAATAACGAGGTATGTGCAAGTTTTCCACGACAATCTCTTTAATTTCTGGTTCATATCGTTGTTTTCTTCGGCAAATTGTTGTAGCTTTCTGTAGAGATTTCAGCGAACTCAACCTACAAAAATCATTTTACAAGCACCTGTGTGCATGAACAGTTTCTGAACATTTAACACTCAACCTGGAAATTGACAACCCTCAGATTACAACCAAAGCAACACAAGAACTAATACAAAGAAAAATGATAACACAAAAGTTTTCAAGAAACAAGGCTACTGCAATTTTACTCAAAGAAGGAACCTAGAACAAGTACAGAGAGCAAAGAACCCATCCAATTTCTTTTCTTTTCTCAGCCTTACTGAAAACCAAAGAAACTGCTCTCTTTATACTTTCCTTGTTGCTCTCATTCTGTCCTCTCTTTTCTGCTTCTATCCCTTGTTCTTTTTCTCTTAATCCACTACTCTCTTTTCTGATTTATCCAATGCTGAGAATTACAGAGCAAAGCTTCTTCCTTTCTTTCTATCTTCTGTTACAAGACAACAACAAAACCTTTCTCACCTTTTCTCTTCTGTTCTTCCACTCTACCTGCTCTCACCTAGCTTTTTCTTTTCTCTTAGTTATAAGCTAACTAAACCCAAAACTAGCCACCCGACTAACCGAAACAGAAACTACTGATCCAGGTTAGCAGCTAACTTTGCCATGTCAGTTTTAATGAAGCCAGCTGAACCATTGAAAAACAAAACAGAATTTTGAATCACAACTTAAAAACACTTTCCAAGTTCCATAATATCGTTTTTCATTTCCAGATTCCTATCTTGAGAAGGCCAATCTCCATCTACCACCTGATTTTGAGAAGGAATTGAGTTGCATATATTACTTTCGCTCAAACTTTCTGCTAGAATTTTAGGGTTTCCGCTGGTGTTCTCATTTAGATTAAAGAAGCAAGGAACTTTTATACATTCGTGTCAATGTTCGTATAAGCTTGCATAATTAGTGTTCTTTTTTAAAATAGTATTTAATTATTTTATTTTATTATAATATATTATATTATTATTATTATTATTATTGGTCATGTGCGTATTATTTATTTTATAATTTTTAGAATAAAAATTCTTTTTAATTTTTTTTAATTTTACTAGTCAATTTACTTATTTATAATTATATAGTAAATTTATTTTAAGATGTATTTAAAAAAAAATGAAAAAATATTTGGTTAAATATAATTTTATTTAAAATATAATTTTTATTTATTTTTTTTTTTTTTTTTTTTTTTTTATTCACACACAATTAAGATTATATTTATAATAATATATATATATATATATATTTGTGTGTATTATTTTATTTTATATAAAAATTAAGAGAAAATGTATTAATGTTGAAAGCAAAGAAGGATTACCATACGTTATTTTTTTATTTCTTTCTTTTTTTTTGTATTTTTATGTTATTTTTATGAGCTAAAAGAAAAAAAATTGACGAATATTATGAATCTATAAAATTTAATTTCATAAACTTAGAGAAAATAATTTTAAGTGTTGTCAAGACAAAAAATTATAATTGTTAAAGGAAATTCAACGGCGATTATATGATAATCTTGCTAAATTGAGTCAAAATAAATTTAATGTATTAAGATGAAATAATCTCGCTGAATAAGGCCAATTAATAATATTTAAAATTAAGACGATATATTTAAAATATATTTTTTATTTTATTTAAATTTTTAATAAATTATTTTTTTTTTGTATGAAATTTCATGGATGTAAAATTAAAAAATTTAAATTACGTTAAAAATTTATAATTTTTTTTTATTGTAGTTATTACTTGATTTAATTAATTAATAAAAATTAATTAAATTTGATAAAATTTAAGGTAAATAAATCTATCAATTCGGACAATGGACAGCACGATTGACACGCAGATACAGGTGAGAAACAAGTTGAGGTTGGGCCATCTTCCGAAATTGCTTCTGCCAAAGAATTTTCTTCGTTCTTTCTGACGGACAACGATTTCCAATACATGCATAAAAAGAATCAAAGCATTCACGAACACACCCACAAGCATAGAAGGAAGGAGTCACAATAAGAATTCCCCAAACGAGATGCCACTCTGTAAGGCAATAACCAAGGGGTTGCCAATTGGAGTTGCAGAAGAGCCAACATTCGCACTTGAAGCCAAAGGCAAGCAAGAAAGGATTATGTAAAATTTCATTTTGTCTAGCAATTTTTAAAATGAACTCAGTAAGAAAGACACAACAAGTATCGTTGGTGAACAAAACACTTGATATTGCAGACATAATGCAGATTCTGCAACGCAAGTCTTTTGCCCATCAACTCCTCCATGAAGGCAATATTCCCGAGTATTTAAACATGCTAGCTCTTTCAAGGTAAAAGCTGACAACCATGGTTCCAAAGAGAAGGCCAAGGACTGAGAGATCAATAGCAGAAAATGCTTCCTCTGGGCTTATGACTTTGAAAATGATCAAGAGCATAGCTCCATGGGGAGACCATGCAGTTAACCCAATTGGTAAAAAGGGAACTGCTGGGAAAACTGCCATAACCCAGAAAATTGCAAAAGCAAATGAACCTAGAATTACGTTTCTGCCGGAGTCAAAGCCATTTCTGCAACTGCAACTTTGTAATCCTAATTCTTAAGCCTTGCTCTGGAACAACAGAGAACTCTGTTACTCTAATGCTACTTAACCGCAATCTTTAATAGCTTTGGACATTAGGACTAAAAAAGAGGCCCACTTGAGGAACGAGAACCTTACTTTTTCAAATCTTAAGCACGCCAAAAGTCACTTCAGTGGCTTCAACTTTTTCCTTTCCGATCAAATCTTTGAATGGTAAAATACGTTTAAGAGGACATCAATGGCTTTCCAACTGAAATGCATAAACTGGACTGCCCAATCCTTAAGCTATTGGACAGGTATGATTGATCTTGTAATATAACAAATGAATAGTTGTATGAAAGAACATAATTCTAATGAGCAATAATATCTTAAATTTCTGTTAGTGATATGGTCTGATCTCACATTAGTAACTGGATCACAAGGCTACATTTTATTTAGTTATCAGTGGAAGCATTCTTGATAAGTAAAGAGTTGCACCAATTACGGGGAAGTTACCGAAAAGGAGGTATAGAGTCTGCAAGTGGTCAAATACATCCAGCAAAAGATCAAAAAATATATGGGTAACAAGAAGCATGATAAGTCAGTCCAAGCCAATAAGAATATCGAAAAGTCAGCATAGAGTAGACAATTTCATTTGAAGTTTCTTCGTCCAAGCAGGACAAAAAAGGTCAAGCAAGCTCAAGGACAGAAACTTGGTACAAATGAACTGTAATACAATATGCATATTAACTTTTAGTAACCTTCAACTTGTCTTGAAAACTTACAGAATACATATATACCATAAAAAAATTTATTGGACTGTATGAATGAGGTATTTCGCTGACAGAGAAAGATGTGGCTCCGTATGGGAATGGTAAAAGTCAAAGTGCAGTATCTATATAATAGAATGTAACACCAACACCTTCTAACTGACGTACCCTGGCAAAATTAAACTTGACCAAATTGTTGGTTCGGTCTAGAAACTAGTAGAAAATCCCGATGGAGCAAACCCATCATGGAAGTTCTACAAAAGACAACCAAGGGTGGCGAAACTCGAGCATCCGAACAACTACTGCTTTACCAAGCGACTAGACGATAATGGCTAGATTTCGTACATGGTTAAAAACAAAATAAAAAATGGTTCAAAATGACAAGATCTCTTCCGAAAATGCTTCGACGATATCTTTTGATGCCAACTGGGTCGTTTATATCTGATCATTGATGGAATCTTCTCCAAACACCACGGACACCGTGCCTCATTTTCTCTTGGAACTTTTTAAGCATACGATGGATTGAGACCCGAATTGATTAAAAGGGCGGAATACACCAAGCAAAATGCAACAAGCTTCAACTCCAACGTATAGGGAGGCACGTGAACAATCAACATCATGATAAACACTACCTTGTTCATGTTGAGAACACTTAAAAATATGAGGAAACATTTGATATGAACATGTCTCAGCATCCATGATATAGTGTTACTTATTTCCAGGCTCTAGCTATGTACCATTAAAAAGCATCATATAAACATCTCTTCAAAGACTTTAGTTGTTGTTACAAAAATCATCATTCCAACAAATAATTGCAAAACATAGTTGTTGATTTTATCTGTGTGGCAATCCAAAATACAAACCAAGCAACAATTCTTATTTCTTTTGGCGATGAATTGAACAACAACAACAACAACAACAACAACACCACCCCCCTCAAAAAAAGATCTACATTATACACAACAAAGAGCGGAAAAAATCTACATTATACACAATTAACACAATTACAGTGTTGATAAAGAATACAAGACCATCTATAAATGTATTGAACCAAGAGTAACTCCAAACCTAGTCATGTATATGTATGAATAAGAGTGTGATTCTCACCAAACTCAACTAACCCCACTCTAGTCAAAATCCCCTGCCTGAACTCTGCCAAACCTCCACAGATTGCTGGCCCTTGCGCGTAACAAACATCTTGTAGCCTCCAAAGGCCAAATTGGTTATCCTGGATCCTCCCATATCCTTCACTCTTCCCATCAAGTTCTTCCTAAACACCCTTTCCTCTGATAATCCACCTTCATTACTCTCTTTCGAACTCATCACAATCTCCGACCACAGCTCGATATCACCTTCTTTTCCACAAAACACTTGATTTGCATGACTCTCAATCTTACACCCAACACCTTCTTTCTTCTTCCCATTTAATATTTTCCTCCTATCACCTAGACAGACCCATGTACTGGCATCTCCCAATTTCCTTAAATCCATATAAGAAACCTCGCCCGAGTTAATACCAACTTTAAAAATGGCTGACAAACTATCAGATACTGTTACGTCAGAAAAGCAGTCCACTATATCCTTAATTTCCCACACAACATTTCCAGACCGTATATCCCACAATTTAATGTTCCCCACAGTTTTGGATATGTCACTATGAGACCCAGATGCCATAAGCAAATTATGGCTCGAAACCCACTTCAATTTCGTAGCTGGGATAGCAGAATCAATATCAGCACCAAAAATCTCACAATGACCAATTTCCGTAACAGGTTTCAAACTACTACTATCATAAACCAGAATAGAATTGGAATTCCTACGACCTGACTCAAAACTAACAAATAAAAGTTCAGCTGATGAACCAATCGCTTGAACATTAGAACTAGACCTAGTTACATTTTCCCAATTCAAGGTCTGTTTCACATACCCATTTTTGAGGTCAACAACTTGCAAACCGGAAAAATCGGTAGCCCCCGCTGCCGCAACAGTAGGAGATAACGCTAATAAAGAATCAATGGCCGTGAACTGTGTCAAGATCGTTGACTTCTTCCTCATCGACCAGTCAAAAGACGTGATTTTGCTACCGTGACAAACATGAAGAGTCCCATGATTCGTCGTCTCAATTGTAGACGGCGGGTCGCGTCCGCTCAGCGGCAAAATCAGCGACTTCTCGAGATTAAAAGCGTCAAATAGAGACGGGTCCGAATGAGAATTAATCAAAAGCGACTCAATGTTGTAAAACTTGGATTCTTCAATCAGGTCTTCAACATCAAAAGCTTTCGCCTTTGAAGGCAGGTTTCCGGTTCGTAAAAAAGACAACAAGATGGAGAACAACTCGGGATCCCGGTCGATAAAACGCTGCCTAGAGTCAGCGAGTTGGGAGAGAAGCGATTTAGATCCGGCAAGGGCTAGGGTTTGTTTTGTGGTTTGGAAAATCTGACCACCAACATCAATTGTGACAATGTTTGAATCAGGCATTGGGTTAGGAAATGAGGGCATAATTATTAATTTTGCCCTTCAAAAATTAAAAAAAAAAATCCTAATTTCCAGCAACAAAATCCCTAAATTCTGGATGCGCATATAACTGCGGACACTGGAAGGTGCTATATATATATACAGAGAGAGAGAGAGAGGAGGGAAGGTGAACAATTTGGAATTTCTAGAAGGTCAAAGAAGGCGCCTTGCCAGCTTAATGCTCTGTTGTACGGTTTCTCTTTATTGAATGATGGGGGTTCGTTTAGCCGTCCAACTTGGACCACCTATTTGAACTATTTGCCACCTACTCCCAATTAGAATACAATGTACATAAATGTAAATTCATTTTATGAGTTCTGATCATTTTTTTTCTTTTTTGACATTCTTAATAGATTGTAATGTATAGAGTGGCGATGATGAAACATAAACGATAATAAGCTGAAATGACTATATTACCCTTGTAAGTCTGAACCAATAATTTTATTCAGCTGGAGAGGACGAAGGTTCAGTGAATGCCCAATTGTCCTGTAAAAGAGCATTATTCTCGTAGCAAGAATTATTTTCTACTCTTATGTATTTTTTATTAATTAAAAAATAAAAAAAAATAAATTTAATAAAAATAAAATTTAAACCCACCATTATTATTTTTGCTTGTATATCATTAAATTCTTAAAAATCAAAGCCCAAAATGATCCTTTTTTTTTTTTTTACGCTAAAAAGCAAAGCTTAGTTTGTTCAATTGAACAAATTCTAAACCCAAACACTCCAAAATTATAACATAAAGAAGGTTCCGAAGGTGGGAGTTTTGAGTTTCTAGTGGTACCAAATGAAGAATGATCATTGAACCATCGTCGCTGTGCTGTAGGACTAATACAAGGAGTTGTTCTGTACCATTAATAAACCCCGTTTTTCCAATGATAGAACAAGATTAAGTCAACTTAGAAGAGAAGCTAATATTTGGTTTTTCATAATTTAGAGGCATTATTAATATCACTGCCCGATAATATTACATAGGGAAAGGATGAAATACAGATCTAAAAACTGGTGTGTTAATACTGTCTTTCAGCCTAAGCTATTGATCTATGTTACACTACCGAACTAACTTGACAAAATATTCCGGTCTGCCCTGTTTTCAGGTCACGAAGGACACAAAAACAGCCTTCTATGTTTTGCTACTAGCTACTGTGTGAGACATTTCCATCTATCTAAAATCACCAAAATTGTCTCAAATTTGTTTTGCTGTCATAAATTGGTTTGGAACCCCAAGAAGTTCGTGCCAAAAATCCCTATAATGCTCCACAAACATGGAGATGGAGAGTCGTTGGGATGCTAGTTAGCTCACACCTGGCTGCATCATAGGGAAGAAGGCCCAATTCTTCATGGCCTCGGTTTCCTTCCCAGCCACCTTCTCATTTGCCCACCAGTCAGAAGCAATGTTAGGCTCATGAGAATCTCCATCTGCACTGTTGAAATTAAATTCTTTGCCAGAACGAAGTGTGATTGACTGATGCTTCTGATGTGCTGGAGCTGGAGCCTCTTCAACAACTACTGGAGCTTTCTCTGGTTGGTCGTCGGATGTTTCCCCAACATGGCAATGATCAACATTCTCAATTTGGTTAGAACTTTCTTCTTTCTCAGCTGTTGCTCCATTTGGTAGAGATTCTGATACAGCTTCAGCCAGTGTTGCTGGCTTCTTCTCTACACATCTTACAATATCTTCAGCAGATAGCTCAAAGGAGACTCTATGATCAACAATCTGATCATTTTGGAGTCCATTTTCTGACTGTGGACGCAATGCAACCTCAGATATCTGATGGTTCTGAAGAAAGCCATTGCGCGGAGTGGACCTTACTGCATCTGGGATCAAAGTGACAGAACCTTGGCGGGATCCCCACTCACGAATAGAAAGCTTATCAAGGTTCATCAGTTTGGGAGGATTACCCCTACGGAAATCATAAAATTGAGGACAACCAGCAGCAAACTCACCGTCAGGGAGAGGTGAGGAGGTGCCTGAATCTGATATGCCTGAGCTAGGTGAGATCAGGTTACCAACTGGGCTTCCAGGATGGAGATGATAAGACTGACCGTCATATTGGGAGAACAGGAATTTCTGACCACCCTCACCGTATCTCAGATTGGGTTCAAGAAGCTGAGCAAATGGCACCTCAGGCGAAGAAGGTGAAGTCAAGTGGACAGACTCGGGAGGAGGAGTGAAAGGAGCAGTTGATGGTTCTGTGGTGAAGGTTGAGAAGACAGGTGGAGAAACTAACTGAGTTTCGTGGGCATAAGGACCAATAGCGAAAATTGAGGAAGGCCCACCAGGGGAGTACATGTTGGCAGAAACAGAGTTCATAGAAACTAGACCTGCTGGAGATTGGATCACAGAAGGGGGTTCTGATTGAAGAAAGGATGCGGGAGAGGAGGGAGGTGCAACAAAGGGAAGAACAAGTGCAGGTGCATGGGTAGAATTTACAGCTGCAGAAGCATCACTTTGGGAGGCTGTTGGTTCAGGAACAAGGGCAGCATGCCCGATTCTCTTTCTGTGTTTTTGAAATCCAAAACACCAGTATGCGCTCAAGCAGCTCCCCCATCTTCTCTTCTGCCAAAAAGAGAGCAGGAAATTATGCCATATATTCTCCGTTGAGACAGGAAATAAATCAAGAGACAGATAATTGAAAGATTCAAATAAAACTAAGTCCTATGAGTACACTAACTAAATCTATATCCATTTTCCATCAAATTCCAACCTTAACTTTAATCTTCAAAGTCAGGACTCAGGAATTGCAGAAAGGCCAATTAGAGGCTCATTAATTTGAAAACAGTAAGGCATATATCACATCCACTTAATCTGCTTGCTTGACCACCCAAGTTTTGGAGCTTGCTCTTGCATTGAAGAGTCAAAGAGTAATTGATGCAACAATCCCACTCTAAGGACAATGAAATGACTTCATATTTATAAGCCACAAAGATGAGTGAAAACAGAAGCAACTCAGCCATATCTTGCAAGAGATTGGTACCTAATGTAATTGGTTGCTTGCAAAACCACATTTGAACTGGGGAATCTGCTACAGTAGTCAACCGAACATATTGTGCTGCTACCTAAGCAACTAACAATAAGATATCCATTTCTGAGGATCATCACATAATGGTCTCTTATGTGTCTTATGTATTTGCTTTGCAGCTGTCAGCCAGAAATTATCAAGAAGGAAATATGGAGCAAGTATGTTAGAGACCTACAGCAAAACCTTACACCCAGGCCTCAAGTTAGTTTAAAATTACTTCTATTTCAAAAAAGGAAAATATTCTTCCTCTCTTTCATGACAAGAAACTCCAATAATTCACTCATTTGAATTCTCATTGCAACTTGCATAGATCTGCTTTAATCACTAATCAAGTCTTTAATCCAGAAATATCATAACCAGCCTGTCAATCAAGAAGACAGTCCAAAAAAATTATCGTTTTAAATAATAGAATGTTCAAAAAATAATAGAGACCTTCCAAGTTCGAATCGACTGAATCTACATTAAATAGTACACATAAATTAACCACAGTAATCATCAATTAAAAATTCAAAACCAGGAACAGAAAAAATAAATAAATAAACAAAGTTTCTTTTATTGGCTGAATCTAATTTGTAGGGGCCAAAGTTTTATATTTACCAGAGAAACTTTTTTTTTTCCCCCAACTTACAAACTTCGAAAGCAAATAACGCCGAATCATAAGTTCCAAAACAGAGCCTCAAGCAAGAGGAAAAAAGAAATTGAACCTGGAATCTAAGAAGAACTAAAGCCGCCTAATTTCTTCTAATACAAGTCAACCTTCATAAAGCAACAAAGGAAAATGCTTCAATAAACTCTATGGAATAACTTCCACTGCCAGAATTCAAACAAAACAAACTAATCCAAATCAACATATACAAGCAACAGATCTTAAATCTAGCAATCAAATAGTACTAAAACAGGAATTCAAACAAATAACAAATCAAAACCCCATGAAATGATATTACCTGAATCGTAGCTTGAGGAACACGATTCTCAGCTGAAGCGATCGCAGTAGCAGCCGCGTTTATGGTCTCCAAAGTGTTGTTCGAAGCTCTTGAATCTCCATTCACGCTTCCTCTCATCTCTAATTTTCCCGGCAAAAGAAAAACCACCAAATTTTCTCGAGAAAGTGATCAAACCAGAGAGAGAACAGAAAAAGTGAGGAACTGAGATTTACAGAGGAAGAAGCCAAGCTAAAACTAAAGCCAAAGCTAGCTATTACAAGCTGGTGAATAAATGTACAGTGCAGATACATATATTTTAAGGAACGCTTTGGAGGTCAAACACGGCAGTGACTACCGTAATTTCTATGTCATTATGATCCACAGAACCGGTTTTTAGGCTATTGTTTTTATACGTATGGACGTAAATGACCTCGTAGTTAGCTTCCATTTAAATGAATTGAACAGAGGGAGAATCACGGTTGAATTACGTCAGTTGTAATTTGGTGGGAACTCGAGGGTATTTTGATCTAATCCATGCGGTAAATACCATTATTCCGACATAAAATATTTAATAACGATACAATTATGATAGTTTGAGTTGCTGGGGTTGTTTTTTAAATTAAATAACCGAGAAAATGCTTTTAAAATTATAATGTCAAACGAGTGCACGTGTGCGCATCCACTTCTCGATGGCTTTCGTGCCCGCACAGCCCACTGCGTATGGTAGGTCCCACCCCCAACAATTCTCTTCGTCTCACCCGCCACGCACTTCAACGAACTTGCGTTCCTGCGGCGGCCTGCCGGCTGCCACCATCTGCTTTATTGCGATAGGCCCACGCGGGAAAAGAACCTTTTTGAGGAGTCTCCGATAAGCTTTGATAGGTTAGATTTGACGCACAAAGGCAAGGGATGTCAAGATATACTTCCTTTCTTCCTATCTTTTAGCTGCCTAAGGAAAGAGAAAGGAAAGGATTAGACTTTATGGTTCAGTTACTTGGAATGTATGAGAAGTTCAATCATCTATAGGGTTAAGCTTTTTCTTTGGGTCCACTGGTCCTAAACACTTGGCCTTCAAGGTTTTGCGTGAGTGTGGTGCAATCATGCATGGCATAGGGCATAGGGCACACCCTACACACGTGATTGGAGTATGCATCTCGAATCAACTATGGTATGCTTTTGACACGTGTCAGTACTTTTACCGTCTTGCTTAATTTAGTTTTTCACACGAGTTTCAAGGAAGTTCAACTACAAATCCAGCCTATTGGGCCACGCACGATTGTCGTGTAATCGACATCATGTCTGAGATAAAACGTAAGAAGAAATTAGGCCACTTTTGACCCACCTAAACCTGTAACTGTGAGCGTGTGAGTGATTGTCTGTCATTTTCCAATTATTTCAGCAATGAATAAGCATCCATTAGGTCAAACTAAAGGTCAAATCTTTCCACAGCCTGAAAAGCATGCCATAATTTGTTTCTTTTTCTCAAGCGTGAAACTGGATTGGCTCTTCCAAACAGAGACTTTTGTGATATCCCTCCAATATTAAAAGATTTTGTTCCAGATTTCTCAGGCGGGAGTACTTAGATTTTAGCAAATTATTCCTCTTTCTCGGAGGTCAAAATCTCATAAAATTAATGAATTTCGAAGCATAAATTTTATCACATTTCAGACCCAGATTAGCACCATCAATATGCAACTAACGAGGCAAGTTGGAAGAAATGTGGTGCTTTCCCATTGGGGATCCAGGCAACTTAAGAATTCTAAAACTTGAAACAAGAAGATAATTGTGCCACAATGAAAAAGATTTTACATTGAAACGTTCAGAACCAGTACAGTTGCTTGACTGTTTCTATGGCCCTCGCGGGTGCAAAACGCAGCTATTGTTATCACATAAAATCTGGGACAATAAAATTTATTTTTCAAATCGAACTTGCAAAGGCAGGCTGCAGTTCTCTTCTAAGGCATTTAAGCAGCTAAGCTTTTTGAGGCAATCTCGAACACATTCTCTGAAAGTCCATTGGTAGACATAATCATCTCCAGTTGCGCCTGCAGAACATCGTGACAATTTGTTATTACTATTTCAACACCGGTACCACACACCGGAACAAGAGAATTTTATCATAAGAATCAGTCAATTTGTCGGCTTCAATCGCACAGGTTAATTAGATATTCGCAAAATGTCCTTTTCAGAATGGTGCATTTATCGAATTTATATGATTATTAACGACTGGCAAAGGCATCAGATTGTTTCTTACTTTCGCAAGTCTTTGTCGAGTTTCATCAAAGCGTCTCCATCTTGAGAAGGCTGACACCATTCGGGAAGCCACCTGTGATAAATTGATACAAATAAGTTAAGAGAAGAAGCAACAGAATGATGAGAAAGAACGCCAAGATTCATGAGACGTATATTTTAAACAAACCTGAGGATTCCGTTTGTCTAACTGGACCACAATTTCTCCCAAGAACTTGTAGCCCGAACCATCCTTTGCATGGAAATTCACAGGAGAACCGCAAAACCCTCCTATGAGAGAGTACACCTGTTCCAAAAAGAGTTTTCAGTTTTCAAATTCAGTATAATCTTAAAAATGGAAAACACTGAAGGGATGCACATAAAGACACCAGGCACACTTACAACTGCATGCACGGACATGCACACGTACCTTGTTTGGATTACGCAGGTCAAATGCAGGATGGTTTAAAAGCTTCCGAACATTCTCAACATTACCAAGGACATCAGACATGGCTTGAAGGGCAAACCATTTATTCACAACCTGACAAAAGAGGAAAATGATATTGTGAAACAAATTTATCAAGGAACTCAGCTGGCACCAACTCTAATAGTAAACAGTTTTACAATGAAGAACAAAGAATACAACTTCAAACGGTTAAACAGCAGTAAGAGAAAATCAGTAATATTTAGCTTGATGAAAAAAAGTAGCTCATAAATACTATAGTAAACCACAGTACAACCACACCAGACCTGAGAGACAGATACACGATGAAGAAATTTAATTCATTTGGTGACTAAAAAGAGAAATTTATTAAGGCGTCAAACAGCTATTGAATTGGTGATTTACCAAAAAGTCATTCTGCCACTTGCTATAGAAGTCATCCAACACCTCATCACGAATTTTACCAGGGTTCTGGGCTATGGCTGCCAAAGCCGCAAATTGTTCTGTCATATTGGTGGCAGTTTTATACTCGTGCAGAACAAGCTCTGTGACATCTGGATCTTCAAGTGATGCAAGGTAGGCTATAGACAAAACAAAGGCATATTTAGTTGGACATCTTTTTCACAATGATCTTAAAGACTAAAGACATTGAGCAACACAAACCAAGGGCAACATTCTTCAAGGCACGCCTGGCCATATTCGGATGATTAAAAACATACTCTTCTGTGCTTCTATTTTTTTCAACCTGGAAAATACAAAAAGATCAAGTTTATCCACCAAGATGAAGAGAGACAAAAAATATGAATTCATTGATTGTAGGTGGTGTCACTCCACATAAGATGACATACTGTGCTTAGAAACTCTGCTTTCAGTTCAGTTGCAAGTTGCTTTCTAATGAAACTTCGAACAGTGTGAACAGCATCTGGATCTGCAATGGTCATCATGTCCATGATCTCCCCTTCACCCGGCAGCGTAACAGCCTTTGCAATGAATTCCTGGACAATAAAAGGAAACTCAAAGTTGACAAGGGCACTCATCCTTCTCCAACCCAATCCCCCAACAACCAAAAAAAAAAGACGAATTCTAAATCTGATCTGAATTGGAATTAGAACTCTACTCTGTCCAAACTCGAATCACTGAGTATACTTCTGATCCCATGCACAAACTTTGGATTCAGGACCAATGTTTTATTTTGTTGGAAGTCAGCCACCAAGCTGAGCATCAGTTTCCTTGCCAACAGCTGTCCAGCTTCCCAACTAAACAAAAAACACATCTCATAAATTAACTCTCCTAAATCACTGGCAAAAAAGATCAAGGAAAGCATGCTTTGGGACAGACATACCGGTTGAACTCATCCGCATCATGAGCAAGGAGGAAAAACAGATCAGTATCAGAAAGATCAGATTCAAGGCGGATAGGAGCACTGTAACCACGCAAGAGAGATGGGGTTGGCCACTCAGATATATCAGAGAACACAAATTCTTCTTCTTTCTGCTTAGTAACAATAAAAGGTTAAAAAGGAAAAGGTAATTACCATTATGAAGAAATATATATAAAAAAAAAATACTTCAAGTTTATTTAAAAATAAAGCAGTTCTAAGATAAAGACAAAGAAAACATAGCTTCATAAGAATGTTTTCATTTGACCTTGGTCACTCGAAGAACTGTTGTGTGGACTGGCTGATTGTTGCTTGCAACAGATTGCAATTTCCCATCATGATACACAGAGGAGAGTGGCATGTCCTTTCCGCTTGAGTCAAGCAGACCAACAGCCACAGGAATGAACATGGGTTCTTTCACTGGCTGCCCAGGGGTTGGCGGTACCTCTTGACTGTGAAAATGTCCCCGATCAAAAACAGTTATTAGTGACAATCATCAGAAAGTGATATACCTAAATTTCACTATAATAATCTTAGCTTGTGCACCTGAACTTCAAAGAATAAGTATGAGTTTCAGCATTGTAGGATGAAGTGACTTTCACAATAGGGGTCCCAGCTTGGGAGTACCTAAAATTTTGTTGCACATAAAAGCGTAAGCATCAAAACAATCAGATTGAAACTCAAAAGCAAAGATGACAAATCCATACCATTGTAAGAAATTAGCAAAATCTGCATCATTTGCATCTCGCATGGCAACGAAAAAATCTTCGCAGGTTACAGCTTGCCCATCATGTCTCTTAAAATAAAGATTCATTCCCTGAAATGTGGACAGATTATATCAAACGGCAACTCCAAACTGATTAGCTTTTCAGTAAAAAGCACATTTCAGGATATGATTAACAGTTTCAGACTCAGAAACTTCCTTAAATCTTACCTTTTGGAACCCTTGACTCCCAAGTAGGGTTTTGTACATCCTAACAACTTCAGCTCCCTGATAATTTGGACACAAGCATAAAATACTGATGCACAGGTAGTTGTTCTTAACCACATGTCTGCACATGCAAGCACAGAGAGAGAAAGAGGAACAGAGATGAAGAACGAAGTCAAACCTTTTCATAAACCTGTCAGAAAAAAAATAAAACCAAAAACAACAGTTAGATATCTTGTCAGAAAGAAACCAAACAAGTAAAAATTGACCAAAAAATAAATAAATAAATACAACAATCTGCTAAGCCATTACCGTTACTGCAGTTTGAAGTTCGTAAGTAGCCCAATATTGGAATTACACGGAGCACAATTGCATGATAAATGCAAAAATATCAGGTTCAGCATTAAATGAGAATTTCTATGCCACAAAAAGTGTTTCCATGTAATCTTCAAGACACTTCAAATTGTAGAAAATAAAAAACTTGCCTGTGTAGAAGTTGTCCATCTGCATACAGAAAGAAGAATTAGCTTCCGATAAAGAGAGCTGATAACACTTTACAAGAAAGAGTCATTAAACTACTGACCTTGATGTAAGAGTGCGGTCGAACAGGATGAGCCATAGGACCAGCATCCTGGAAAATTAGAAAATAGATATTACAAGCTGCTTAAAAGTTAAAATGAAGTACATTATAAATCATAAAAATACAAAACAAATAACTCTGAAAATTGCTGTAATAATAGTATACAACAGAAATGAATGAACAAAATGAGTGAATTATCACTTTAAAGGTTGTGGATTAAAAAGAAGGAAAGAACCTGTGGAAATTGAAAATTTCGAAGCCTTGACACATCAGCAATCCGCTTTACAGTACGGCTTCCCACGTCAGATGAAAATTCCTATCAACAAAGAATGAATTCTCATACCCTTAAGCTTAAGTCAATAAAGATTGAACCATGAGGTAGCATCTGCCACCAACTTACTGAAGATAGAAGTCAGAGATACCTGATCACGAAAAACAGTGAGACCTTCCTTTAGACTGAGCTGGAACCAATCACGACATGTCACTCTACAATTATTTCAGCCAACATAATCTTAGGGCCAACACAAAATTGTAACCCAAAAAAAAAAAATGACAACACCTACATAAGTAAACAACTCCATGAACATAGTTGCCTAGACCATTCAAACCCAAAAACTTAAACATAGATGTTGAACATTAAATAACAAATGTAGACACCACTCATAGAGGCACCATAGTTACAAAATGAAGAGCAAAGACAGGTTGTGTTTTCTATAAAAGAACAAAAAGCTTTGATCAGATAGAAGCACACCTGTTGCCAGTCCAGTTGTGGAAATACTAAAAAGAAGAAATGAAAACAAAGTTAGAACATCCTTATTCAATTTAAATTAACCGTTGCAAGAATAAAGACTTCATATTGCAGATATTGAAAGGAAACCTCATGCCCAATGACTCCCAAAATTGCCGCATAATCTGCATCTGAAGCAGTTTCTGGCGATGCCAATACAAGCTTTGAATTGAAAATCTGTAGAGGGGCAATCCACGCATGACTTTCATATGACTACACAAAAAGAAAGATTCAACATCTAATGAGTCAGAAACCATACATTCAAACTCTTGTTTTCCATGGCTCCCCTGACAAACCAATCAAGAAACAAGCGGTATCACATTACAGAACGATGAACAAGGTATTTATCAACAGGATTCAACCGAAAACAACTATAAAGGTGTTTTAGTTTTATTGAAAACAAATATAAAATATGTATCATCACACAAATCATAATAGAATGCAGCTTACATGTTAAAGTCAGGAACAGCGACAATATTGAAAAGATCTAGATCATATTCAAGTCCAAAAACCTGTTTTCGGAAGCATATGAACCATAATAAGCTTTACAGCCAAGGGCAGTAAAATAAACTTTTAAAACATATGTATATACTAGTTAAGAATAAGGATACCAACATCTTCATCCCACTTCATTGCTGCCTTAAGTGAATACATAGCATGTGCAGTCTTGGGTACATCTTGTGCTGGGGTCCAGATCCTTAGAGATACTTTCCGACCTGAGTGGGTGGTAAATGTATCATCTCTGCTCTCCAACTGTCCGGCAACTAAGGCAAACAAGTAGCAAGGTTTCTTGAATGGATCCTCCCAGAGGGCATAATGTTTACCACCCTGCAGTTGAAAATAAGGTAACTACAATAAGAATCATTGACCAATAGATAATCAACAACAAAATGCAGGGGAAAAGCCCCATCTGCAACATAAGAAAACTTTACCTCAAGATTTCCATTCTGCAAAAGATTACCATTAGACAACAATACTGGGTACAATGACTTGTCAGCTTCAATATAGCATGTATATTTTGCCATTATATCAGGACGGTCCTGTCAATAAATTAAATGCATCAAACACATTGGTGATAGATTGATAATCCACAGTAAGGATTATTGAAACTGCCAATTCTATCAAGATACGGACCTGGTAAAATGTAATCTTTCGGAAACCCTCTGCTTCACATTGTGTACAGAAATTCCCAGATGACTTGTAAAGCCCCTATGTGGAAGATTTATACATACAGTTAGATCACCAGATCAGAAATAGAGTTTAAATACAATGTAAAAATGAAAAAGATATAATTTACCTCTAATGAAGTGTTCTTCTGAGGATATATCTCTGTGACAATTTCCAAGTTAAATGTACCACTTGGCAGTGATGAGAGTGTCAGATGGCGTGAATCTAAAAGATAATCTCCCTCCTATAAGCATGATAAAGTAAGTAAACTGGACTAAAATCATAAACATTCGCCCTAATCCCACCACAAAGAAGTATCTTGACAATTCTGAATTGAGGGAATGAAAAGCTAGGATCCTAGCTTAATATATAATAACACTGAGTTTACTTTTGGAAGTTTTGAAAAAAAGGACGTGCCTTCAGTTCCACACCGTTGATCTTGATTGAAACAAGCTTCAGATCTTGTCCATCCAAAACCAATGGAGAAGAAGAACCTGTTCCACATGATATATTATAAAAAAAGCAAAATGACTAGGTATCTTTTCGTAGTATTATAAATATAAGAGATGAAAAAACATTACCTTCAACCCTGGGGAAAACTGTGATTTTCGAACCAACAATTGTTTTTTCCTCACCCAACCAAAATTTCAAATCCACCTGAAGTGGTAGTTTCATTAGTGCAAGGGAAAACCCAAAAAAAAAACCGTGCTAAGAAGTTCAGATATTCTAGTTTAATTAGTGGCATACATACCGTATCAAAATAGTAGTCCGGCATCTTATAATCCTTCAAAAAGATTTCCTTTGGTGTATCCATTTTGGATTCCTCAACTTGCTTTGGTGACGATTCCGCAGCAACTGAACAAAATAGCTTCCTGATGGTTTGCTTAGTCCTCTGAGTGAGAAAAGGTAAAGGAATCCATGATTGGCAAAATTGAACAAAGAAGATCAAGACCTTAGAACATACCACACAAGTGCCTATGTGCATATGTGCAGACATATAGCAATGCAGAAATACCTTAGATTCAATTAATAACCATTTACATGTAGAGAAGGATACGGAAACCTGTCACTATTTTGATAAGAAACCTATAAGAGAAAAAAAAAGAGAAATCAAAAGCATTTTACTCAAATTTTCAAGAATGAGATAATTTAAACACAACACACTAGAAATGTTAGAAAATTCTACCATATAAAAGAGGTAAGTCATGCACTAACCTCTGAAGTCAACAATCCCCTATATTGAGAGACATTTCTTCCTGAATATGGGAAGCTAACACGACTAGTAGCGTGACGCTGCAAACAGGAAATGGAACATATTCATGCCAGCTCATCAAAGAAAATGAAAATTTTACAGACCGCATGTGTCTGGGCGGATGTGTCTCTACTCACATATGCTTAGAGCCCAACAAAATCCAAATCGCATTTTAGACTCGGTTAACTTGCCAAATGATCGGTACAACAATATAAGTAGGTCCAGAAACAAACTTTGTAATGCACAAAACCTGTAACCTGAAAACAAAGTAAGATTGTGTTCTTCAAATTTTCAATACAAAATTTAATAGCCTCAAGAATTCTGCATGCTACCCAACCTCCCGAGAATTAATACACAATTTAACATCTAACCACCAAAATCAAACATATCAAACAACATTAATTTTCATCTCCTCCTTTCAGACTTCCTCCGAAACAAAACACATCAGCACACACACATACAGTCATAACAAACAGTAAAATGAGATCGAGTAATCACAGGATAAGAGGAGATGAAACCCAAGAGAGTGGTCTTTGTCAAACACGAACTTTTACATGGGAGAATCAACCAAGCCATTTAGATGAAAACAAAGAAAACCCTCCTATGATCCAACTATAGTATGAACCAAAACCCAACAAAAACAACCAAAAAAGAGTTCCACTCCGGGTTCTTATATAATGATACACGGATAAATGAAAATATAGACAAGAAAAATCAAGGGAAAAATAAATAAACACAATTTCAAACCATAAAAAATTCCCTGATTGCGAAGAAATTAAATTAACACCTCATAATAAAAATAAGAGTAATAGATTTACCCAGATTGATGATCAGTTGAAGAGAAGCAGATAGAGAGACAGAGAAAGAGAAGAATTCCTGAAAGCCGTGAATGAAACCAATAATTAGTGCCCCACACCGAAGATATTTACTTGTAAATAGTAATTAATTAATTAGATAAACTAATTAAAGACAATCAATAATCATTGGGTATACATTGACTAATTCATCTCCAATAATATGATTGGTTTTACTGAAAATATTTTATATTATCCATCACCCTGTCACTGTCATTCTTCTTCGTTTCCGATTTTCCCATAATTAATCGAGGTTGAGGACTGGTTTACTAGTCAGCCCATAATTAAACTGGACCGAGACCTCTCCAGTGTCGGGCTTTGAGCCCCTTATGGTATTCGGCTCATGGCCCAAACTATATTAAGAAAGTAATTAAGATTAAATGCAGGGTGAATAACAATAATGGCAGTATATTATATAATGATGTAGGGGTCAGTGTTAAAGCAGAGAACACACCCAGAGAGTTGACAAAGTTGGAGTAGGTACGGCAACCAATTAATTAATGTTTGTGGCTCTTAATTACCGTCTTAGCAACCAAATAAATGTCACGAGTTTACATAATTCAACAATATTATTAACTTATGCTAGCTTACGAGATCACTTAACACGTTAATATAATTAATATAATATAAATATTAAATTAATAAAATAAAAAAATTTATTTATTAATAATAAATAAATAATAAAAATTTATTATTTAATTAATATTAAAAATTATTTTAATTTATTTTAATTTTTATTTATTTTTAATGAATAATTTATTTTTTATTTTATTTATTAAATAATTTTGTTATATTAATTATAATAATATAATAAATTTGTATTATTTAAATTTTTTTCATAAATTATTGTAACACGTGATAGTATGCTGTACATTTCAATTGGGTGCTAAATTGGCATGACACGCTAGCAAATCAACGGAAGACACGATTGCAAATTTGATTTTACTTGGGTGTACTAAAAAACTCAAAAGAAAATAAAATTTTAATTGAAGTATTGAGATTTTATAGCGTGTATTTTTTTAAATTTATTGTAATTTTACATTGCAAAAAAAAAAATTAATATATATATTATCTCTCTTTTACATTTATTTAATCATGAGTTGATCAATTAAAATTAATTAAAAAATAAATATATTTTTAATTATTTATAAATTTTTTATAAAATATATATAATTAAATTATCAAAAATATCATAAAATATATAATCTCGATCTAATTAGTGTCAACAATGCTTCGGTTATAAAAGTTTTTAGGCGTGTTCCTAATGACATTTTAAATTAATATATTTGTTTTAAAAATAAGCAAATATTTACCATAAAATTATGCTAATTATAAGTATTTAAATAATATATCTAAAATCCGCTAAAGAGGTAAGTCCATTGGCTTTGCCCTTATCACTTCCAACTACATACACTATTCAAAGCATTTTGTTCAGACATGTTCTACTCTTTTATTTAAACCCAAAATCCACGTGTCAAACTCCAACCAGTTCACATTCAAAGTTAGGAGAATGCAAGTCCAATTTTATAGTTTACTTTATACAATGCAATTCCAACCAATCAAGAACTGCCACTTGTAACTAAACAATCTTTCAACGCGTTCCTCTGCTGTTGCCCCGCTGAGGTGGCATTCTTCTGTTGGATTGTGATGAAATTTTGCTGGGAGGTACCGTAGTACACAAGTGCTGCTTGAGAAGCACTTTGAAAGAAAAGCACAAGCCTCAGTGTAATAGTTTAATAACCCAAGAAGAACTTGGCCAAGTCACCTACCGAAGAAAAGCAGCTCATTGATATTGTGAGCAGTGACAGAAAGGCCGTGCATTATCGCCGCCCGGTACAAACAACTTTCCAGATTATTTGATCAACGCGCTCGGCATTGCTGTAACAACTTAAACTTATTACATTTTGAACATACAGCCAATACAGCCTGTTTTCTCTCGACTCAAAAGCGCTTCGGGAATAGAGCTTCGTGGTTAGCGTGTAACCCGACATGTATCCTAGATAGAAGAAATGAAATTTGACAGCAGATTTTCTCCATTAATGGGTAGTGGGTAGGTCCATGTTGCTCAAAAGTAGACAAATTTCAATCAATATCCTTGGCGTGATTGATCAAACATATTGATGTTGACAATTTTCTTCCTCTTTGGCCCACTCCTCCTACTTCATTTGCGTTAACCCCAGCAAGTCTGTTATGCTACAACGAAAGTCAGATAAATATGAATACGTAACACAAGTTTTTTTTTGTCTTTTGAGCAGCTTCCAAAAGTTGAAAGCACTGGAAATATGCTTCACGTATATGTACTCTTAAGTTGTCTGTAAGTTGAGGGGACAATGGTTTCTGGGGTAGGCTTCCTACATTCATTTCATTCAAATCTGCTTCTTCAAGGCTTTTAAACTGAGAGACTCGATATTCCATACTTCCTCTCTCTTCTCTCAATCAGTGTTAAAAACTAGCAAGTGCTTCTAACATTTGGAAGCCACTGATTGCGTGGTTAGTTAAAGAGTGTGAATGCATCAGAGCCGTAAGCTCCGTGCTGCGTGGCATCACATGAAAGCATGTGCTAACAAGTACTAAACTAAAGAGTGTTTTGGACTGATGTTGTGAGAAAGAGCCAATCCAAATATCACATTTAAGTCAACTTCAATGCCGTTTGGTTGGTGGATAGAGTCATAGAGATTCCATCTTATATAATTCATTTACACCAATGCAATGATTTATACGGGAGAAAGCAAATGAATAAATTAATTGATAAATAATAATGACAATGTGTGACTAAAATAGGATATAATTTATGAGTACAGACAATAATTGCCTTTGAGATATGGTGAATCCTCAAGAAAGGTAAGCAGAATTCAAAAACTAAAGCTTCACTTGTTTTCATTCTTCAAACAGCCATGTCTGAACCTTTTCCTAGCTCAGCACTCAGGCTTTGGCACGCTGTAATCAAAGGAGACACTTAAGAACTATTACCGTTTCTGATTGCATGCAATGATTAGGCCGACCTTTTTTTTAATCAAACATCATCACATATTCAATTTCTAGAACTCTTTCCTGTATCAAAATCACTTATGCACTTGATCATTTGAGTCTAATTCTCGAGCTACATAAATGAACTAAATATACAATGCATGGAGGATCCATTATAGCTTCGGTTTTCAAATTTATCATTAATGAAAAAAGATTTTAAATTTTTGGGTCCTAGATTTTATGACATCAGGCAAGAAAGTGTCCTTGCATAGCATAGAAATCTTCTCAGAAGGAGTTAAACCTGAAACCCATGTAGTCAGCAATACAGAAAACACTTTGAACACCACCCACAGGAACAGTGACCAAAACCCATGTTTCAGTTTCCATGTGTGGATCCAAAAGTGCATTGTCTGAGTTTTTTTGCAAACAGTCATAAAAAGGGCAACTGTGTTACAGTGTTCGTGTTTTGTCCAGTGGAGCCTACCAAACCGTACCTTGTCGGATCCGTTCTATTGGTCCCCATTTTATTTTTATCCTTCCCTTCGATTCAGATAAAAATCATATACACAGAATCTAAAGAGAGAAACAGAAACAAGAAAATATATATATATATATATATATATATATTTGTTTCCTGAGAGAAAAAGGAAAGCGTTTTTCGTTAGAGAAGGATAGAAAGCAGCGTCTTTTATTACTCTCCTAAGTGAGTTGTTTTCTTTTTTGAAAAACTGATAAACCAAAATCAGCTTCTGGGTTTTGGAAGCTATGGGATTTTTATTTGGACATTCTTCCGTCAAAAAGGTAAGCCATTTCTAGCATTAATAAAATTCATTTTCCATAGAAATCGTGAGTTTGCCAAGTCTTTTTTTTGAAACCGGGTCTCTATCAAATCCATCTCCAAACGGTAAAACTATATTCACTTCAAAGTCCACCATTTTAGACTCTTATTGTCTATACTTCCCGTACCCTGATTGAATAATCATGAGCTTCAAGCTCAAAAGTATGCCTTTTTACATTTGTTTTTCGTAATTATGCGCTTGGCAAAATCATTTCTAGTTTTGCCGTTTGGTTAAGTTCGGTGTACTGATTGTAAAGGACACTCAAAAGAATTGTTTTCCTCGAAATTTGAATTATTTCGGGTTTTTTCATTGATTTCGGGTTTTTTCATTGATTTAAAGCAACTGGCTTGATTAATTTGGAGGCAAACTTTGACTCTATGATACCATTTTCCGGTTTCAAAGCCTTGTAAGTTCTCAGATCTGAATTGTCGTCGGAATGTTATATTTCTTCTATCGCAGTGAGAAGTTGAAAAGTTTTCTTTGCATCGTAAATAGTTCCTTTAGATCTGTTTTTTTTTTTTTTTGGTTCAAGAGGCGACATTCGTAGGGTTTTTGTTCGAATTTGAGATACGGGTGTTTTTGTTTTTTATTTTTTTTCATATCACTTGTTTGATTCAGTTTATCTGGATTTTTGAAGCATATTAGATGCACAAAATTTCTCTCATTATTGCTTTACCATATTCTAGATATCAATTTATGAATTTTGTAATTCTTTTGCTTTGCGTTATGGATTTCTGCGTTTGTGTTTCTTCCAAAGATCGTTTTATCTTTTTTTCCTTTTCCTTCCTGTCAAAGTTTCCTTTTCTGCAGTAAGGTTAAGCCATATCTGTTGATTCGAGGCAGACCAACTTTGCTCTTTATGTCTTATATCATGTCTAAATTACTTATTTTTCGTTCTTTCTAAGGTTAATCGATGAATATGCTTTCCTCTTAGTCATGGTAGAACTCTTTACTAGAATGACAATGCTGGTTTCTTAACTGTTGAGGATGGTAATTATGGATAATTTTAAATTTTACCATTATTTTCCTGGTATTTTTGTTCACATTTTCGTGAGTTTTGTTACTCATTAATGCCATTCTCTCCATTTTCATTATGGCTTTCTGCCATTTCAGAATGCATGCATGAGATTTAATTTCTTTCAGAGGCGGGAAATTCTATAAATATGGATCTAGGAGAAGACAGCTCCAGGTTTGGGTCGCTGCCAGTCACAACTTCAAGAAATATGTCATCATCGTCTTCGGTGTTCTTTTCAGCAAATCAATCGCCTTTCTTTTCTCCAAGATCGCCAACATATCAACTACCTGAGTCGACACGCTCCGATGCTCAATGTGATGTTTTTCACCTAAATGCTGATCCTCTTAATTCCAGTTCAGGAATTCCGGACCCAGAATCTATAGCAAATGCCAGATTCACCACATCAGACATTGCAGCGGCCGCTGCTGTAGGTACTTCAAGTAATTTCCAGATGTTAGGTCGTGTATCTTCCCAAGCTGGCATCTCTAACAGCAGTATATCTGGTTACAGCCACGGCCATGGCAATAGTTATGCAGGGCTAAGAGAGAATCATAGAAAGCATGGGAAGAGCTATGGCATGTCATATACCCCAACTTCAGTTTCACTTTCCTGTAACAGATTGAGGAGTTGTGATGTTTTCATAGGTTTGCATGGTCGCAAACCCTCTTTACTGAAGTTTGCTAATTGGCTTCGTGCAGAATTAGAGGTTCAAGGGATGAGTTGCTTTGTATCTGATAGAGCAAGATGTAGAAACTCTCGTAAACGTGCAATCCTAGAGAGAGCAATAGATGTTTCTTCTTTTGGGGTTGTGATCCTGACAAGAAAGTCTTTTAGGAATCCATATAGCATTGAGGAGCTACGATATTTTGCAGGCAAGAAGAATTTGGTTCCAATATTTTTTGATTTGAGTCCGGGTGATTGCCTTGTCCGGGATATAGTTGAGAGGAGGGGAGAGCTGTGGGAAAAACACGGGGGTGATCTATGGGTTTTGTATGGAGGGTTGGAGAAGGAGTGGAAGGAAGCCGTTAACAGTCTCTTCCGGGTTGATGAATGGAAACTGGAAGCTCAGGAAGGTAATTGGAGAGACTGCATATTAAAAACTGTCACACTATTGGCTATGAAGTTAGGAAGGAGAAGTGTTGTTGAACGGTTGACAAAGTGGAGAGAGAAGGTAGAGAAAGAGGAATTCCCTTTCCCTCGAAATGAAAATTTCGTCGGCAGGAAGAAAGAATTATCTGAGCTAGAATTTATACTTTTTGGCGATATTAGTGGAGATTCAGAAAGAGATTATTTTGAACTCAAGGCTAGACCCAAGAGAAAGAATTTGACAATGGGCTGGAGTAAGAGCATTTCAATGGAGGAAAGATGCAGGGACCGGCAATGGGAAAATGGCGGCAGGAAAGGTAAAGAACCAGTGGTATGGAAGGAGTCAGAAAAGGAGATTGAGATGCAGAGCACTGAAGTTCCTCAGAGGTTGAGGACAAAAAGCAGTGGGCGGTACATGAGGAGAAAAAAATCAACAAAGATTTTGTACGGCAAGGGAATTGCTTGTGTGACAGGAGACTCAGGAATTGGCAAGACAGAGCTTCTTCTGGAATTTGCCTACAAATATCACCAAAGATACAAGATGGTTTTATGGGTAGGAGGGGAAAGCAGGTATATCAGACAGAATTATCTGAATCTCTGGTCATGTTTAGAAGTTGAAGTTGGGGTTGAAAATTACTCGGAGAAAAGCAGGATAAAAAGCTTTGAAGAGCAGGAAGCGGCTGCCGTTTCTAGAGTTCGTAAAGAACTCATGAGAAACATACCCTTTCTGGTGATCATTGATAACTTGGAGAGTGAAAAGGATTGGTGGGACAGCAAACTTGTGATGGATCTTCTTCCCCGTTTTGGTGGAGAAACTCACATTTTAATCTCCACACGCCTTCCTTGTGTGATGAATTTGGAACCTCTAAAACTCTCTTACTTGTCTGGTGCAGAGGCGATGTCTTTAATGCAGGGAGGTGTGAAGGAGTATCCACTTGCTGAAGTTGATGCCCTCAGGGTAATTGAGGAGAAAATTGGAAGGTTAACCTTGGGCCTTGCGATAGTCGGTGCAATTTTGTCTGAGCTACCCATAAATCCTAGCAGGCTCTTGGACACCATTAACAGAATGCCTTTGAGGAACTTGTCTTGGAGCGGTAGGGAGTCGCATTCATTGAGAAGAAACACTCCCTTATTGCAACTCTTTGAGGTATGTTTCTCAATATTTGATCATGCAGATAGGCCTAGGAGCTTGGCAACCAGAATGGTACTTGCAGGTGCATGGTTTGCACCAACTGCAATTCCAGTTTCCCTATTAGCCATTGCAGCTCACAAGATACCTGAGAAGCACAAGGGTACACAAATATGGAGAATATTATTACATTCCTTAACTTGTGGATTTACTTCCTCGTACGCCAAGAGATCAGAAGCAGAAGCATCTTCCATGTTGTTGAGATTTAACATTGCCAGAAGTAGTACCTGGCAAGGTTACATCCATTTCAATGAGCTCATCAAGCTTTATGCTCGCAAGAGAGGGGTTATTACTGGTATTACTAATGCCATGGTCCAGGCTGTTGTCAGCCATGGGTCTATCACCCATCATTCAGGACACATATGGGCAGCATGTTTCTTGCTATTTGGTTTTGGGAATGACCCAAAAGCTGTTGAACTCAAAGTGCCAGAGTTGTTATACCTTGTTAAACAAGTGATTTTGCCTCTTGCAATCCGTACATTCATTACATTCTCTCGGTGTAGTGCTGCTTTAGAACTTCTGCGACTATGCACCAATGCTCTGGAAGCAGCAGACCAAGCATTTGTAACCCCAGTTGAAAAATTGTTGGATAAATCACTTTGTTGGAGGCCTGTCCAAACTAATGCTCAATTGAATCCATCCCTCTGGCAGGAATTAGCACTAACAAGAGCCACAGTGCTTGAAACTAGGGCCAAGTTAATGCTAAGAGGAGGACAGTTTGACATAGGGGATGATCTAATTAGGAAGGCTGTTTTTATTAGAACTTCAATTTGTGGAGAGGATCATCCAGATACCGTAGCTGCTCGTGAAACCCTAAGCAAACTCACTCGGCTTCTTGCGAATGTTCAGATTCACACTTCACCATAGATTCCATTTTTCTTGTAAGCAAAAATTACGTTAGAATTATACAAAGTTTATAAATAAGAATGCTGTAAACAATTCAGAAGAATTTTCATACCATTTGAACTCTCAATGAGATGTACCTCCATTTTGAATTTGTACTTTTTCTGTTACATTATAATGAGTCACATGAATTTGCACCATCTTGAGCTACATTATTGCTTTGTATGCTCTGCTAAACTTCCCCCATAAACGAACTCACTGACTGCAGTTTTACAATCCTTGTGTTAATGGTTTAAAGAGTCTCCATTTCGAAGACTACTGTAATTGAAAAATTGCCACTTTATGATATTTAGTCTCCTGCATTGGTCTATATACTTGTTTGTATGCAAGCATGCATATGTACTTTTTATACTAATGTATATTGGGTTGCTTTCTATTATGTCATTGCAATCTCTCCTTTGTACTGTGTTTTGTATTCCATAAAGCTTGTTTACACAAAATGTTTGATCCTTGCATTAGAATTATCTCTAGTTATTAACTGCCAATGTACATTTATTAATGGTAGTTTCAGGTGAATTAAGAGAATATTTGTGGATTAAAGGGACTTTTGATTCATAACACGTTGGATGTATCTGAAAGGGATGGAATTTTTGGAATATATTGATACAACATTCATTGGTGATTTAGCCGGATTATTCGCCGAAATGATATTACTGACTGCATTCCTGGTGGAAGTAGAGTCGTGGAGGTATCTGGTAGGGATGGACAAAAGCAGAAGTGACTTTGGAAACTTGTTGCAAGTTTCCTGGCCAGGTTCAGTTCTTTGAATCTCCATTTCAATTGCTTTTATTATTTTAATTACCTTTGCTTTCTATGTCTGTTTCATTTTGTTTTCTCATTTAGTAGCGCTTTTTCCTACATTGGCCGATAAACTACATGAAAGCCACATTTGCTGCGGCCAATAACTCACTTATGTAAGTGGATCCTTTTTTCCTCCTGAAGTTTTTCAGATAGGCTAGGAAAAAGAGGTCCATGATCAACTGGTTTTAAATGTCCATTTACGAATGTTATGTTATATAGCAAATTCTGGAGTAGAAATTTGAACTTTAACAGCATGGAAAGATGAGCAGTTCATTTGGTGACTAGGATTTAGGCTTCAAAGTATGCTGGCTTGTCATGTGACTTCTTATGTTTATTCATCTGATTCTGGAGCCCTTATGATTTCTTAGGTACGTTTACTGCAAAGAGAACCGGGAGCATGACTAATGTACTGTGCATGGAATGCTTGTGATGAGATAAATATAAGTAGTTAAGCAAACTCGCCAGATTATATCCCAATCCTAAATCATGAAGAAAATGTACTTTTTGCAATTTCATGTGCTTCCCTTTATGCAAAAAAGAAACTCTTTCATCTGCTTACCTTCTCACGGTAAGACCTTCTGTATTTGATTATAACTTTTATAAGATGTTCTCATTTGAATCTCCTCTTGACTCACTATTAGGAATTTTCTATAATATTTATTTGTGTCAGCAATTATTGATTGGCAATCTCTTAGCGGTCAAAATAATTCCAGCTGCTAAGGTGACTGTAGAGTCGATTATTGCTAAATGTTGATGCATAAGGAGATGAATCTATGGGGTTGCTTCAATGATAATTGTTTGTGTATGCCTCTATCGCTATAACTGCAGATAACTGACTTTTATTTATTAGAGGATGTTTATTCATCACCTTAAAACTGAGTAGTTAGCACATGTGAATGATCTATTTTCCAAATGCATTATAGCAATATCAATGAATTACTTGACGTGACAGGTATCTACCACCCTTTCAGAGGAGAGCAAAACCCACAGGTTCTGAGTAACTTGAGCTGGAAGGTAGTATTCATAAGTTATGATCTTGTAACTGTTGGTTTATGGGCACTTTTTTTAATTTTATTTTGGCTATTCTCCATCCTGCTGAGTGGGGATATGGGTTTCATTATGTCTGGAATGAGTGAGTTGCATTTTGTTAGAAATACAGAGCTTGTTAAACCAGTTCATCCTCCATTGTTTATGTGAGAACCCAGTGTTGGTTTTGCAGATTTGGTTGATCACAGCCGCTGAATCCAAGGACATTATTCAAGAAGTCCCTTTTCTGACCTGACAGGAAAAGAAAAAATATTTAAAAAATGCCCTCACGCAGGATCGAACTACGGACCTTCAGTTTACAAGACTGACGCTCTACCACTGAGCTATAAGGGCCAATTTGTTCCTTCAATTTTAATTTGACATTATGTGAAGGAAGTTCTTAGCTCAAGTTCTGAATTTACTTGGTTCCAGTTTTTTATTGTTATCTTTTTATAATACAGTCCATCCTCCAAGAAAAAAAAAGTCTAAAAGATTAAAATCTGATAAAAATATAGCAATGGAGGAGATAAAAAAACAATTTCAAGTCATTCACACCAACATGCATAGCATAAGCAAGCAGTTTTAGTCCCAACAGTGAATGAATTTCAAACATTAAGACACAGTTATTAATTTACACAACATCCATGGAAAATTAAGACAGAAGGCTAAGGAATTCTTCCATAAGCCTTCAGTTTTGTCAGGTTCCATTTTCCAGGAGCTGAATTGATGTACAGTAGACAGACAATCAATGGATGAAACATTTTTGAACTTAAGGATCAGGTTGGCCAGCCACTGCCTCATCGTTGGAGGCATATTCATCTTCACTCATCTCTTCATCACTTGATTTTTCCTCCGTGGCCCTTCCAATATCTTCGGGCTTGGCATATTTCTCGCAATACTCTGGAAAATGGAAACTTGGGTAAGCAATAGAGGCATAACTGCACCAAACAACGCAGAAGAAATGAAGAATACAGAAAATTCGCTTACAAATGAAACACATTTTTACATTCTGTGTGAGCATACTTCATCGTTGCATGGTAAAACTCAGTGTTAAATTGAACTTCATGCAAGAAAAGTTCCACAGATTTCAAATGTAAGGTCACAAAGTACTCTGACAACTAGCTTCTTCAACTGCAAATACAAACTAGAATAAAGAAAAAATCGTTCTAAACTCACATGTACTGTAAATCCCAAAGCCAAGATTTGAATCACAAAGTTAACAAAGGACTGCTACAGACTATGGTTATGAATGTCTTTTAGGCATCCACCTATTGGCTATGAGTTTCAAAAACTCCAACTGGTTGATGGTATGATCTCCTCATGTGGAAACTAATAATCTCCCAGTGAACCTACCAGTGGTAAACCACCACTGGCCCTCGTGCTATATGTCATACAAATTCACCACCTAGAAAAATTACAACACTACACAGTTCCTCAAGCAGCAAAGGAAATTATTGAAACAATTATAGAGACTAGAAAAATGGTAACCAGCCAATTAAATTCCCTCCCATTGACGCTGAATTTAGGGGCTAAATTTTACCAAACGTAGTAGCTAATTTGTTTAGGAAAAGAGACTACAAGTAAAATATTTCAAACCTTGAAATAAGGTTAAAAAGATCATAATTTACATGTGGTTTTATTAAACATGTAAAATAATGTTATGTCCCAACCTTCCATATGTAGTTTCATATAACTACATAGTGATATATGAGATTCCTAAGACACGCTGCCATTAAACTCCTATAACTGAAGAAAGCATCCAAATTTTATAGGTGCCACTAATTGACAAGGAATACGTAACTACAGCATAAATGATTGAGAAGAATTATTGCCTTTCACTCTTTGTTCATAAGCAGTGCGATCACGCATCATTAGAGCAGCAGCTTCTCCATTCAATGGATCAGATGGGTTGGGATACAAAAGAAGTTGAGGAAGAAACACTTCAAACACATTAACCAGATCTGCAAAGCAATACAAAGAATATTGTTACCAATTTCCGATGGTAACAGAACATCATTAATTAACAAGCAACAGAGAATCAACATTTAAAAGAAATAAATTATGGGAACTCTACAGCATTTAGCACGTAGCTTATACATATAGAAGATAAGAAAGTGGTAGGTTTACCAAACATGGGGCTCCACGTTTGATTGATAACATCTAAACAAACAGAACCAGATCTGAAATTCAATAGCAGCAAAAAGAATCAAAGGTTTCAGACCAACTTATCAAAATTTCCAGTTCTATACCGAACCATAAAAGCATGCCATCAATTAAATGAGTGGTGAGATTACAACACAAACTCACATTTCATCAACATTTGGATGATATATCTTGTTGACAAAGCCAATAGATGGAGATTTATAAGGATAAGCGGCCGGCAGCTCCACCCTTATCTTCCATACACCTCCCTGATAAGGACCTGTCACATTCCACATAAATCTACTTGTAAAAAAAAATTGTTCCAAACAAAAATACCCGTAAGCAATTTACCAGTAAACTCAGTTATCTCCGAGAAAAAGTGGCAGCTTTTATAATAACAAATAACTAAGATAAAACAAATACAACCAATGCAAACTACATTCCACTACAGGTTAAAACAAGATCAAATAAAAAAAATCAACACCAGATTACACTTGAAAAAGATCTTAACTCAATTTAAGAGAAAAAAAAATCTTGTTATTTGCTATTCTATTGAGGGTAAATCAACAAGTTTGAACATCCACGCATACCTCAGAATATGAGAATGACCCAGAAACAGAAACATCAAATGTAGTTTAAATCATAAAGCAGTAAAAACAAAAAAAAAAAAAAAAAAGGTGATTATATTAAGAGAACAGAATAAAGGGTATTGATGACTTTACACTCTTTTGGTCCATTGAATTCCACATAGAACTCTTGCATGCTATCGTTGATCATCTCCACCTTATAGTCACTCATCATCCTAGTTCACAGCAATCAAACCCAGAAAAAGCAAAAACAAAAACAGAAAATAAAAATCAAATTAAATTAAAAAAAAAGAAGAAAACTTTATGCATAAAAACTGGAAAAATTTACAATTTCATCAAATCCATTTCTCGGCGCTTGCTTGGAGAAGACATTTTTTTTTTTGTGGGCTTTTGGAATTTGGTAAAAGAAAGATACGAGAGTTTTTGCCTTTCTTTTCTTTTCTTCAGAAACCAAGAGAAGCAAAAGTGGGCTCAGACGTCAATCAGCGAACAATGCATGTGTGTTTAAAGCCGGCTTTACAGTTAAAAAAAAGGTACAGTAATTTTCCTTTAAATTTATTGACAATAAGTAGCAACTCGTGAAAACTGGTGATTACAGAATTCTGCCATAACGGGTTTCTCTTTTCTAATGATTCATGACGATGAATTAAATCTTATAATTCGTACACGAGCTTTACTAAAAGACTCATTTCTGTTTACTGTATTTGTTCTGTGATTTGCCATGCCATTTATTACTTAAGGATAAAATGAACTCATGGTTTCCGCATAACTAATATAATAAATTAATTAATAAAAAAAATTATTTATTTGTAATAAATAAAAAATTAAAAAAATAAATAATAAAATTTTTTAAATATTTTTTATTTATTACTAAAAAATTAATTTATTTTATAATTAGATTAGATAAGACGATATCACTGTATTAACTAATTTAAAATTTTTGTCTTAAATATTAAAAAATTATAATTTAATTAATAAAATATAAAAATTCAAGAAAAATAAGTAAAACATTGGAACCAATGGGTGAAAATAATTACTAAAAGAATAAGAAGAATAGCTTGTAGGAGCAAGATTCCGCAGAGATTTGATTGTATTTGCAAGTTTAGTAGATCATTGACTCATCCTATTCCCACATTCTTTATCTCTTACTTGGCTTTCTTGCCGCCACCTAAACTATTTTCCCACGAAAATTTTTATTTGGTTTCTTGATACAGATGACTTACAATAATACTATTCTATCTCTAGTCTCAGCTCTACAACTCAATCCTACCCTACACGCAACGCAATCTTTACTTGAAAATGTTGTAGACTATCTTAGAAAATTGATTAATCTCATTCTTATGTAACACAATACAAGCTTAAGGAACATAACAATAACAATATTACCCTCCATTTGGATATTGATCTTCAACTAAGCCCTGGCCAAACAAAGAAATTTTCAAGAGAGAGTAACCACTATTAAGTCTTCCTATGGTATTGAGGTTTTGTGATTTTATAAGTTACAGCCGTCACGACCTATGGAGTAAAATTGCTTGATGTTCGATAGAAATGACCCATATAAATTAATATTTACTAAACACTTTATTTTGTCACCCTGTCAGAGCAAGACAAAGACACCATAATCCCAAATGGCAAGTAACATATGTGCATCTCATAGTAAAATTGGAATAACTTTCTACTCTAAGAACTAGTGATGAGTAAAATGTAAATTTTCTATCTCCATGTTCATTTATCCAAAACCAGTTACCTGTTTCTATAATGTGACCATCTCATTTGATAGCAGATAGCTTCCTAGTATAATATGAAATTGCACAACTTGAAAAACTTGATGGCCACCGGGAAAACTTCTAGCAGAAAATTTGTTATCCTGCCAAGGTCAACTTCTACCACAAAGGATACAACCTCTCTTCAAAATTGCATCAATCTTCAATGTAATCACTGGAACTATCGTATCTTTGGCATCATTGACTGATGCTTTATCGATTTCTATGGAGGGAAGAAACTATTTAGAACAACAGAAATTTGAAATCTGTAGGGTTTGGAGTTTCTAATCAGAGTAAAAAGCTCCTAAACTGCAATTCTGTCTATTCCAAATCAGTGCACTGATTATTCTGAATACATGTTGATTTCTCAGAGCTAGGAACCTTGATTGCTTCATGCCCAAAACTGTCGCCTACGGATCCAAATTCTGATTCATCATCATCACTGTCAATATCTCTAGGAGTTACACGGTTCTGATAACTTCTGCGGTTTACAAGGAATACGTTGAAATAATAGCTTACAAAATCTTCCCTCTTCTTCCTAAGAAAGCTTTTAGATGCACTGCCCCAGAAGCCCACACTCGGAGAACGATTAAATTTTACATATCCCTGAATTTCTTTTCTTCTTCAACTGTCCACCGAAGTGACACTTCCTCCCCCATCTCATCAAATCTCCAATGATAGAAAACTGAACCTAGCTCAAGCTTCAATTTCATCCTCTTCTCAGCAATGTGGAACCTAACACATTCGACAGAACCCGGCAGCCGACGGCTACATGAATCTCGTCTTTCCCTTCCAATGGAATCCATTTTCATTATTGAATTTCGTTCTCCATCTACTAATGACCATATTCTTGTGCCTAGCCACTTAGAATCACTCTCGAGAACTACACCAGTCCATTTAGGGACACCAGCTTGAAAGAGAGGCCCTACAGAAACATGCTTTTCTTGGGGCTCATCCCCAAAAAAGCAAACTGTTGCATTCAAGGCTGATGAAGCGACATTCATTGGTGTTTCCACCACGGGCCCAGTCTCCAACTCAGTCTTGCGAGGACTTGTCGATTTATTTTCAGTGGCTGAACGTGAACTGCAACAAGGGCATAAACAAGGTTTTACTATAGTCAGAAGCCTTTCACTGCATCTTAATCGCTCTCTAGGCTGGTGACTTTGATCTGTAACATCCTCATACATAGATAGATGCATCTTTTGACTGTTCTGCAAGTTTAAATTATGATCTCTTTAGAATATAGGCAATTACTATAGTTACATAAGCAAATTAAGTAGAGATAAGTAAAATCTGCAGGCAGACTTCTTTCCCAATAGTAATGTTTTCAGTCTTGACAGTTACTTCAAATAGCATCAACATCTTTCAAGTGAGCAAGTAATAATTATGACTTGTGGCATAGGAAAAATGCCAAACATAATCACTTCAGACTTAGGTTATACTGATGTTTCTTCTATATCACGACAGACAAACATCACTTCCATTGTGTTTAAAATCATGTTCATTACTTTGCTTAAGTAGATACTTTGCTCCAGGAAACCTCCATGCTTAAGATCACCCCAAGCATTAAATACAGTGCAAGACAGTGACTACAAAATGCATTACCATGACACTACATATTATGGTTTTTCCAAAATGCTACATGCCTCTGGGCTTATCGGACATATTAAGTTACAGTTGTAATAATGGCAATGCATAAAATTAAATGACATGCAATTCGAAACTTACCATACTAAATCGATAATAGTTAAAGCAATTGATACTAGTTACACAATGAGCCATCCGCAACTCACATTACTATATTAGCTAATTAAGGAAATTGTTGGCCACTTTTGAGAACAAGAGGATTCTCTAACTTCTACAAGGAGTTTCGTGTGATTCACTCCTTGCACAGTTAAAGTACAGATAATGAGTATTTATACTGGTACGAATGGTTATCAAGGATTTAACCTTTTCGAACTATGTGTGTAACTCACTATAAGCTTGGGAATGAGACACTATAGGTATGAGATAAGTGAGTCTTCCTACTTAAACTGGCCTGCTGGGCTAGAGGATAAAATCTTGCAAGGGAAGTTAATTACAGAGCATTTAAATTGAAATAATGACACCTGCTCGCGGGTGTTATTAATGATGGCATCAATAAATTGAGAAAAACAATCATCCAATATCAAGCCTGACCTTCGAAGGATATGCCAGCTATACATCTTCAGAGTTCTCTTAACAAAGAGCTCACCTATTTACCGTAAATAGCCTATTAATTATCCTCTCATTTGTAAACCATCTAACAACTGAATATAGGTGAGTTAGAGGCAGGTATTCTTTTTTTTTTTTTGTCCTGCAATTCAAGACAGAATTATCTATGGGGACTGAATTGCACAGAATATAAAGCCCTTCTGACGGTTTGACAGAGAGTTGGGTCGGAGATAGCCAAGGCTTAAAATTTAATCAGTCTGTCTTGCTGCCTCAGGAAATAGATCTTATAACGTTTACCAATTTAAACATCCACACAGAATGAATAATCTAAAAAGTCATATGCAGGAGGAAAATTTGGATGTAGCAGAATAACCTGTTACAAGGACCAAAAAGTTAGTGCCAAAGAAACAGTAACATATCATTGTACCTGCAAGAAAGAGGGTTGAATGTTTTCAACATGCCTTCTTCGCAGCAATGCATCTCGTGCCCTGATTGCCTGCTCCCAAAGTTCCTTGTCTCCATGCTCCTTCCACTTAGATGGCTCAGGAATTGCCCCTATCGAAGGATCATCTGGATATTTTGCAATTTGGATCACCCAATTCAAAATTCCTGATAAAGATTCCCGCTTCCTCTTTCGATGACAGAATTCGTTTTCATTGACACTTGGATTATTATCACATAATTTGTCGTCATTGCCATGAATTCTGTCATCACTATCACAACACCTTTTACTAAAAGCATTCCATTTTTCATGCCTATTTTTGGTGTCCCAGAAGTCCAATTCATTCTTTTCAATATTCAAATCCCCATGCTTGGCATTTTTCTTAAATTCCAACGTAGCAAGTTTATCATCTTTGATCTCCTTATACGGCCATTTCATTAGCAAACCTCTAAACTCCGTCTCTAGTTCCAACGGCAAAAAACCGAAATTCCCACCAGAACCACACCATCCACTTCCCATCAACCATTTTTCCAACTCATCTAAATACTTAGAATACATCAACTTAACTGAGGCCGAAGCACCAAGATCCAACCCCAATTCCTGCAACACAAAATCCCACAAACCATTTTTCGACACCATATGAAAACCGCCTCTCTCTCTCACAACACAAAAAAGCTTAAACAGATCCAACGACTGACCAACACCGAGCATTGCTGGAATAGGCCTAATGCAACCCCTATTTTTAACCTCTTTTAAAACAGTCGAAAGAACCTGATCAAACATACATTTTAATTCATCCTTATACCCATCAGAATCATCCACACTATCTTTTACATCATGGCCAATTTCTGGGCAACAACCGTTACTCTGAAAATTACTCATGGTGTTGCCACAATCCGCAGCTGACCCATTTGCTGAAATCGACCATCCTGCCATGAACTCTGATTCTATTTCCCTTCCCTTCCCTTTCACTTATTATCGTAAGAACTTAAACCCACCACCTCCACAAAAAAAAAAAAAAAATTATCCTTTTATATTTGTTTCTTTGTTTGTATTTACATTTTGATATAAACAAGAATCTAGAGACACAGAGCTGCAAAAGAAACATATGTAAACCATGAAATCTGGAATAAGGTGATATTATGTATGGGTAGAACAGGGGGAAGCGGGTGGTTTGAGCGGCAGTTTCGTTGACAACGATATTACCTCATTGTCTGTAAGTCTTGCATTTTCTTTTTCGTTTGGAAAGCTGCCAAAATGATCCAACTCGGAGTTCCGGAGGAGACAGACAAGGTGACATAAATGGGAAGTGCGGACAGCCTCCAGATTAATGTCGGTATTTTTAAAGAGTTTGGATTTGGAAAATGATTACGAGGTGATAACATGGAAAGAGAGAAACGGTTGGACTTCCTTCTGATCGGATTGGAATCAGGGAAAATATAGACACCTCATGTTTTTATTATTATTAGGGATTGTTCCGTACATGTGACCATACTTTTAAATATTTTAAAGTGTCCCTGCCATGAGTATTTTTATTATATTTTTTAATTTTTTTTTTTGTTTAAACTTATTAACAATTTTATTTTATATTTTAAATTTTATATTAATTATTTTAAAATTTAAATTTATTGTTAAAATACGGTAAAATTACATGTACTAGCCCTTACTTATTATTGTTGTTATTTTTAGAGTTATGACATTTTATTATTATATGATGTAATGCTTCGTTTTAAATTTAACTATAATTCATCTAAAAATTTATTGTTATTTGTGGTCAAAGTGATCTTATTTTGATGAAAATGCGATAGTTAGTTAATTTCTTGTGCGTGCTTTTAATTTTTAAACTTAATTTTCATTTTTAATTTAAAAATTTATTATATTTTTATTATATGATTGATTTAGATTTTAATTATTAAACTAAATAAATTTTAAAATTGATTAAAATACGTTATTGTATGATTAATTTGTGTTTGATTTGAATGGATCGACAAAGATAAATTTAGAATAATTCTAATTTTTTTAAATAAATTTCATTAAATTTAGGTAAATACTTTCATGTTAAATGAATTTCATCTGCAATATTTCCTTGCAGTAAGTTACAATTACTGCCATAAGAGATAATCTTGTTAAAATAAAATTTTATTTTTTATTATAAATAACTATTTTAAAAAAAAAAAATACGGGCTTCAATGAACTTTGGATTGAGCTTTAAATTTTTTCAAGTTATAAATTTTCAAGTTATAAATCATTGGAATCGGTGAGAGAAATAAAGAAATGCTAATAATAAATATTAAAAAGTCTAATTGCCATTAGAATATACCAAATGCATGCACCACTACTCACTTACAAATTCAGCAGAATTCTTAGTCCCAAGATCAAATTTAATGCGATTTTTTTTTCGCAAAAAAAAAAAAACCATTCTAACCTTCAAAATCTCAGTTTCTTAATTGACATTTTGCTTTCATATTGTTTATAAGTTTATGAATAAGATTTAAGAATCCATCCAACATTATTTCCCTAATTTTATGAGTTTTATTTTTAATTGGTCAAGGTCAAAAAAATATGAAATTCAATTCCCCTTGAGACATCTGACGTATACAGCTCTCAGAGTCGTATGAATCTGAAGACACCCAACTCATTCCAGCGTGGTATGAGCCACGATATGCCATACAGCAACAGAATAAAGCAGTTCCTAATGTTTTTTTAAAAGAAGCAATAATAAATCGAAAAATTTAATCTAAAAAGGAAAAAAAAAATTGAAACCAAGGATGTGTATCAAACTTTAATGCGAAATTTAAACTGTCTATATACAAGAGCAAGTGAAATTCAGAATTCTATTTAATTTGATTCTTCCATACTTTCCTCACAGTACTAAATCCTCTCCAAACCAAACAATGCCAGAAGTCCATACTGTAATGGCATGCCATTCCCAACTACTTTGATCGATAAACTAACCAGGTTATTGGACAGACTGAAGAAATTTGCAGCTCATTTCCTCTTTGCTTCGGGTTGCTTGGGGCATTACATCACTAACAACATGCTGGTCTAGGCCCTAGGGATTTATGTATAGGCACTGACAAATGAAACTCAGAAACTGTGTCATCATACTATGCATGGAACTTTCTCTGTGCATTTGAAATGGGCTATGACTCTTTCCCGTACAAAATTTCCATACTTTTAGGAAATGAAAGCAGAAGATGCCATGCATTTGGAATGGGTTTTCACTTTTTAAAAACAAAAAAGCGAGAATAAACCAAAAAACAAAAGGGTCTGCGGCAGACCATCAACTGTGAACCAAAGGGGGAGGAGGGTTGAAAAGAAGAAAAATTTTCCATACATTTGTAACCTTGAATTTTAAAACCAAACTTACAAATTACTAACAAGTTGAACTCTGCAGAAGTCACTGCATATCTACTAACCAATAGGAGGGTCAAATATCATTTCCTGCATTATAATGAAATATAGTAAAATTAATTAACTTTCCTCTCAATGGACAGTATACACTTATTCAATCACAAGACAAGAAAAAATTTCAGACTAACCTCATTGCACACAGGACAGGTGTCACTTCTTTCCATCCATTCAAAAATGCAAGCTAGATGAAAATGATGCTCGCATTTGGTGATAATTTTTGGATTCTCTGCATCATACTCTGCAGGGAGAAGAGAAATTATGTCCATTCACAATTTTTATCCGCCAGAAACAAAATGAACTAAGAGTCACACCATTTCTAACAATGGGAAGAGTAAAATGCAGATAGAATGGTCAAACTTTTTGAAAGTGACATCAACTACCACAATTGGTCTACAGGTTGAAGGAATATAGATTTAAAGAAAGGTCACTACCTTCCAGGCATATGGGACACTCATCCTCCTCCTCTATCACTGAAACAACAGGTTCAACTGACTTTAAAAGCTCAACTTCCGGCTCCTTCACTGATTCAAGTTCAACATTGGTTTGCCTTTTACATTCTGGTTCCTTCAGGTCTTCACACTTGGCCAAAGTTTCCTGAGTATTGCCACCAGGTGTTTCTCGAACAGGACCAGCAGTTGTTTGCACCAGAGCATCACTCTTCCTGCAAATTTCTTGAGCAACTGGTGGAGTTTGACAATGTCCTAAACCATCAAAAGGTATTGGGGCAGGAGGTGGTCTATAAGCATCAGGCACCGATGTTTCCAGATTTGTATCAACCAGAAGTCCTCTGGAGACTGCAGAGGCGGCGGCATTGTGAGGTGACAAGGGCACTTGCTCCTCTGATGCTCTAGGATACTGCAGAAATATTGAAGTTCCAGAAAGAAAATAAAAATAAAAAAGACAAAAGAACATAAACTTATTAATTGAATTTATGTATAATCATTGAAAGTATGGCTTCAGAATGAATATGCAGTAGATTTTATATAGCATAATTACCAAAAAAAAAAAAAAAATCATGTTCAAGACTATTAACAGTGAAATGGAGAATTAAGATGCCTAATGGTCACAGAAAAGACTATACTGACATAATAGAAAGACGGAGCAATATTTCTCTCCACTCCTTTTGAAGCACAACAGCAGCAGCCTCCCATTTCCTTTACTTATCTCCAATTCCCATCCAAATTTCTAGGCACCTGATGCATCATGTCCTGCTCAGTGCAAAATAATGTTACAATGGTTAGTGCAATGTTGAACTAGATGCTTGACGAAGCCAATGACTCCTGCATACAAGTGCAACTGCAAATGACAAACCTAAATGTCCAAGTATGCTGCAACTATTGAGTAAGCCGATGAAAACAACAACATAGGGTGGAAGTATTCAAGCATTTTAAGAAATAAACACAAAGTGAAGTGATAAATCAAACTCACAAATCCTCTCGCAGATTTTCAGTAAGTAAAGCTAAAAAAGAATCAGAGACCAAAACATATCACAAAAAACAGTAAAAGAAGATTCTGATTCATTTATCTATGATCATAATTCAGTCACTCTATCACATACTCAAGATCACCTATCGAAGCTCGCTGTTCTCATCAACTCATCCTTGATCAAACAGTGTAAAGCATCCACTTAATCCAATAAACACCAGCTTAAATGATCGCAAAAAAGGAAAACTTATATCTATATAAACCAAGAATAAAAAATACGAACTAAATTAGATTAAAATTAACACAACAATCTTACTACACCACGGCGATATATCATCAGCAAATAAATAACAAAATCCCATAATTTTAAACCGGGAAAAAACATCAAAACATTAACACTATTAACTTAACCCTAACTAAAATCATAAACTAAATCCATACACAGCAATAAAAATCCATACGAGACAAAGAGCCAAGCAAACATCCCCAACAGATAAACACAGCAAAGCTTGAATTAAAACCATTAAAAATTCACAGTATCGAAATCAAACAAATACACGCACTAGCCAAAAGCAAGTGATCAATACAGCGGAGGACTTTGAACTTACAACAGAAATAGAAAACAAAAAAATTGAAAACGGAGTTCCGACTGTTACCTGGTTATTAAATACCTCGATGATCAGAATCAGCGAAGCCTTTAGAAAACTTCGATTGAAATTCGAATGAACTAAAAATAGAATCCTGTACTGTTTGGTTGTTCTTCTGACGTGATACTGACCTTTCGGTTTTCTTTCGAGAAGAGAAAGCCTAAAAGGCTTCCTTCTTTGTGCGTGCGCGTTGTTGGTATGGGGTGGGTGCGTGGGAGAACAACTTTCACTCAAGAAAAGAATTCTACTCCCTTCGAGGGAATAATTTCATTTGTTTTTTTTTTTTCCCGTCACGCTCGAGAGTAAGTCAACATTCAATACTCGCTGCATTTGAAATCCACGTGGCTCACCTTGGATAACCACGAGAAACTTATACACACGATTGGCTGCGTAGAACTTCAATATTGGTCGCATAGAAGAATGTTAAAACTTATTTTATATTTTCCATAGGGATAAGTCTGACTTTATCGGCGTAGCAACCTCAATACCAACCCACTCACAAACATTGTATGTAACCGACGTAAATTGGGCTTCCACGGGATAAAGCCCAAAGTAAGATGGGCCAAGCCCAGATTCAAAGGTCTAGGCTTTCTCGAACCCAACTTACGCTGTAAACATTCCAATAATTTCAGATTGAGGGCTCATAATCCAAGAATTTATGGGTCATTTAATAAAATTAAATCACTTAATTTATTTTTAAAAAAAAATTGTTTAATTAATATTATTTACTAATTTATTTTAACAAAATTTACGAATAACATGTAATGCGTTATGGGTTTGCGTATTTACCTTTTTTAACTTTATTCACGCGTGAACAGAGAAAGACAGACGGCCCAATGTGTGGCCGCCACACGTACCAGTGTCCCGCGAAACTTTTTTATAAAAGCAAAAGCTAACAGTTGGCTAGCGGTCCAATTGTGCATGAAAACGGCTCGTTCACGAAATTCAAAAAAAAAAAAAAAATCCAAAAAGTTAATAAGCAAATCTTTGCCACCGTAGCCAATTCTAACTAAAGGACACCCCGCTCCTGCTGCTGCAGCACATCGATCGCTAGGGTCAACAAGAACAAAGCTATCCCTCTCCCTCCAATTTAACTTCGCAGCGGTGAGCTCAATTTTGAAATTTGAAACAGCGGGCAAGAGAGAAATAGTTCACTAGTTGGAGGTGCATATTTGTAAAACAAGTTCAGCTACATCCACATCCAATTGTACCCATCAACATATAACATACTGTGGCAGCAGAGATCCTTCACACCAAATTCCAGCCTGGCCCTTTACCAATCACCATCATGTAATTGAAGGGGGTCTTGATTTATTATTACTACCACCACCAAACCTCTTATGTTTTGCATGATTTTTGCGTCACCGATCCACATCCAAAATATCCCAAATAATATATAAATCTCTTCACCTAATTGGACATTCGGATACTGAGAATGCTGTATTATTGCCCGGCAAATTGTACAGTAATTTTAAAACAAATTTTGAGAATAGAAAATCAATTCCCTCATCAATCTTGATGTGTGCGAAATACACGCAGCAAATCTTATAGAATATCTCAAAAGATCCTACTAATTGAACTACAAGATCAGGCAATCAACCAAGTAATGTTTGGAGAATGAATTGACTGCATCTTAGTACTATCTACAGAATTAACTAGGCGCTACCAAACAGCACATATGATAACAAGCAACTACTAAGATTAAGGAGGGCACCAACCCAGTACTACTACAAGGTTAGAATCTAGGGAAGAAATATGGTTCACTAGGGAACCAACCACCCGCAAATATATTTAGAACTGATCTAGAGGACAGAGTTAATATGTATATATTTATATATAATAATTATACAAGGCAATAAACATAGGTAGTTTCTCACTCTATAAGGGGTTCAACTGTCTTCCGTCTCTTGGCTGAATTCGTGACTGCATTGACGAATTCAGATATCACATGTACCTCAGATAGTTTTGGCTGTAACACAATAGGATTCGATGTCAGACATCTATAATTTTGTAATTGCAAACTCTCTGTGTGTGTGTGTGTGTGTGTGTGTGTGTGTGTGTGTGCAGCCACAAATGTACACGAGAGAAGGAGAGACCTGTGTTGCAAAATGCCGCTGCACGGCATTAAGCATTTGTTCCTTTGATGAATCACACCTGATGTTCACCTAGAGTTGAGGAGTGCAGACGAAAAGTTAAATAAAAATCATCCCAATTTATCAAAAACATTAAAGTTTAGATTCTGAAAGTTAGCAAAACATACAAGGTTGAAGTATCTGCAGTATCTTCGTAACGAATCTGTTCCCAGTTGAGCCAAGTTTACCCTCTGATTATCAAGACAACAAAATTATGGAGCACATTAATGGAGCAGTTGTTTAGAATATTGGCTGCATTGTTAACATCATAAAGCTTCAAACAAGTGCTTCTAGTGATCAGCATGCAAAACTCTTTATGTAGATATTCTCGAAATAAAACTAAGCATTACATCCAAATATCCAGAAACAATTTAAAAAAGCACGGTTGTGTTTCAGGGATGAAATTAGATGCCAAATTCACTTTAACATGCTACGTAACAACATTAATATCAATACCCCTCTTTGTATTTCTCACCGGTTTAGTTGTGTGAATAATGGATTGAACATCTCTGTAACTGCCACGATTCACCAACTTTGCTGATGCGGATGGAACCCATGGCCTTGTTTGTCGAACACTGGGTTTGCTCAGTTTGTGAAACTCGATGCTACTAGCTGCTCAAGGGTAAACATCAATGGTCTATAAAATTAAATCAACAGTCAATTATGATAGTGAGAAAGATGCAGTGTCATTCTATCAGGTATAAAAATATTATAACTCACACAAATTGTGATCCTTTTCACCGATGTCCGAGCCACTGCTAGAATCAAAATCATGATCTTCATCCACTTCATTCCCAGTAGGATGTTCCAGCACACTCAAAGCATTCCTTTGGAGCTTAACTTCAACTCCATTTTTAAGAACCTTATGAACCAAGCAATATGAGTTATCCAGAAAAAACCCATTTTTGAATCACAAATAATATGACTGAAAATAGGAAAACTTATCTGCCCTCCACCTAAAAAGGTCCTCTATTACTATGCCCAGATACTCAATAGAGTATAAAAATTAAATAAAAAATAAAAAAATAAGAAAATCAGGGAAAAGAACTTGATATTCAAGGTTTGTGTGTCCTATAAAGAAATCCTACATTCTAAATCGAATACAGAGAACATGATCCATCAATTTCCTTTGAGGAGATTGGTTACAGGAAACAAGAGTTCAACTATTGGAAGGGTTAAAGTCTCATGAAACACGTTGAAACACACACAAGATTTGTTATAGAATTTTTCGGACTTCTTTTGTTTGCCAAGAATTTGCCAGATTAAATTACTAATTCAATTACTCGATACAATCATCGAAATCCCATGCTTACGATTTACAGGATTACAATCCGCATCGATTTCTCTAGTAGAAAACGAAGAACTCAAACTTACTTTGTCATTCATGCTGGATGTAATCGAGAGAGACAATAGGACTAAGCGCTTGTTCTAGTTACACACTCTGGCAGCAAAGAAAAACTCTAGCCTAAAACCTAAATCTTATATACTTTTAGCTTGCAGGAGCCGGATTTATAAAAGAAAAGGAAAAACCTAACATAACCCAATAGAAGTCTATGCGGAAAGCAATTGTAGAATCACACTCAATGCAATAAATTAGACAACCTAAATATTAGAGAGATCTATACAAACGACAATCGTTATTAGTAACTTCATAAAATTAGTCTTGGAATTCACGACCGATCAATTAATGTGAAGTTAAGGTAACAAAAGAATAATAACATACCAGCCAATGCCAACCACCAAGACCAACAGCCTTCTTCACCACACCTTGCAAACCCACCAAAACAGATTTTGTTCTGTTGTTTCCAGTGACAATAACTTTGGTATGACGAGGAAGAACAGAGAGCTCTTCATCCCCACTTTCTTCGCGAAAAGGTGAGAGAACCCCACGAGAAGAACATAATTCAGGCTCCAGCATTTTCTTCTTGTTTAACCCTCCCAATTTTGATTAAAAACCCAGTTTAAACAAATGAAACCCAAATTCTCCGAGTTCTTGGAAACCCAAAAATGAACAATCAGTTGATTTAGCCAACTGGGTACTGCTAGACTGATGGGATTCAACCAAACTACTAAAATCTAACTCTGCTACAATAGAAGAAACAGTGTAATGGGGCCGCTAATCATGTAAACCCAAGCTTCAACCGGCAGTACCTGAAGAAAAAAAAAAAAAGAAAGAAAGAAAAGAAAGATGCCAGTTAAGATTCAAGATACTTTAAGGAGAGAGAGAAAGTCTGACACGAATATTTGAAGGAAATGTTAAAGGCGAATGTAATCGTAGAAGGAATTCCAATTACTGAGTCACGGAGTTCGATTGATCACAATAAATGAATGATATGAAGCAATCACTGTTTATTCAGATAAAACAGGAAGCTCGTTGTCGTTAAGTTAAAATTGTGACATCCCACTGAACCTGAAAATTACACGGCCTAATATATTCAGATCTTGAAATTTAAGTAATTCTTTCCATTCCTCAATTGAACCATTGAGGCCCGAAAAGATTGTAGACAAGACGCAGTCGAGAATTACTCGACTTCTTCTTGTTCTTGATGGCGATGGTGTGTGAACAGAAAACTCTCCTTTTTGACACCCATTTGATCGAAAGTGTCATCTAGTCCGAAAAAAAATAGTAAAATATTCAATGCAAATTCTTAATAAAGAGAAAAAAACAAATCGCCTTCTAAAACCCCAAAAAAATTTTGTTATGGGAACTCTGCATAACTAAAAGATGAAGCGAAACAGCGTCTCCTGGAATTGAATTCAGGATGTGAAAATAATGAAAAAGAGTTTGCAAGCATCAGTTAACACAACAGAAAGTAAAATCGCGGAATACCTGTACGAATGGGTAAAGCATGGAGGAAATGGGAGAAATATGGCGTGAAAGAACCGAAGAACCGGATTCCAGAAGACAAATTTCGGTTACGTATCGGATCTTGGGACAAAAGAAAACGGAAGTTGCTGAATGCCCGATGAAAAAGAATCGTTAGGACTTCCTACGAATGGAGATAGAAATGCACAGCTTTTGAGAGACAGAGATGATGATGACTATTGTTATTATTATTATTAATAAATAAAATAAAAACAATAATTAGAGAATAGGGTAACGGATTACATGAAAGATTTGAAGAATGAAGAAGAAAGAAAAGAGAGAGAGAGAGAGAGAGCATAGGCAGGAGCGAGCAGGCAGGAGCAGTGACAGTAGGAGCAGGAAGCAGGGCAGGGCAGCGCAGCACACTAAATGCTTACCAACTGCCAAGACAAATACAAACGAAACGACCTCCCATGTGCCGTACATGCACACCTTATTAACCGGTTTCTTCCCGTTTCCCTGCGTTTACCCATCCCTCCCCTCCTCTCGGCTCGGCTGGGCCGCGTGAGCCATGTTTCGATATGTTATTTAACTTAATAGACGAATTTGACATGACAGTGTTAAGTGCAAGTCACGGGTGAGAGGGGCCATTAGATAATTGTATACACCATGTGGCATATCCAACGGTTTTAATTTTTTTTCAAATTAATTAGTTGTTAATGTTGAACATAGATGATTTTTAATTATATGTAAGCTGCATACATAAAATTTTTGAGTTCAATATATTATTTTCTTGAGTGTAAATAGAATTACGAAATTATAATATAATTGTAAAAAAAATTTATTTTTAAAATTTAATTGTAAAATTATAATTAAATTAAAAAATTTAAGTATAATAATTCTATTATGTCAATATAATTAATGGAATAAAATTATTTACTTAACGAAAAAAAATTTATTAAAAAGAGATTACATATATATTTATTATTTCGTTCTTTTGATTTTTTTTATTCATGTTTAATAAGTAAATTTTTTTATTTTATTAATTAAATAATTTTATTATATTTATTATGTAAATATAATAAAATTATTTTATATAAAAATTTTTATTAAATTAATGTCAAATTATTTATAATTTTATTATAAATAAAAATAGGCAGTGGCACTCGTGCATTTTGATACATTGCTAATCGTTAAAAAAGTCAAATAGCGGATGTAATAAACAGAGGGTCATTTTTGTCATTTGACGATTTCTTAAGGGTAAGGAATGTAAAGCCAAGCCAAGCCAAGCCAAGCCAAGACAGAGACGAGGCAGAGAACGGATACCCAAAAGAGAGCAGGAAAAGAAGTACACGTGGCAGAGACCCAGCTGTCGGATCTTATCCTGGCAAACGAAAAGCAGCACAGCGGTACGAAAGATATCAAACAGTTTCAGATGGGAAGAATAAAATAAAAAATAAATGAAAACAAAAATTGCATAAAATTTGAATTTAGGTTTGAAGTCCGCTCTTCTTGCAGCTGGAGCGCACGACACCCGCTTCCACAATTTAGGATTCAAAGTGCGGGCCCCACACCCCACATGCTCCCTCTCGTTTACTTTCCCTCCTCATAACTCTTAACTCTTCGCCCCCCTACCCCCCTCTCTGTCTCTCTCTCTCTCCTGTATTTTCGATTTCCTTCCTTTTATTTTATTCTTCCTTTCAAAGAGCTTGTATTCGGTACATTCTGTTCCATTATAAAATGTTGCTTCCAGTGCGCACATTCAAATTTCAAATTGGGACGAGGAAATTACGAGATACTTATTTTGGACTGACTAGAGACTGGACTACCGAATCCACCTGCTCTCATTTCAATCAGACAAGGTACGCTAAAGATTGCCCTCGCCGGAATGCATTATGTATTGAGGATTCTAAAACATAATATATTCCATTATGTATTAGAATCCTCAATTGCTGTGGCCTATTGATTTCAGCTATTTATTAGCACTATAGAATCCACCGGGATGGAAACGGAAGGAGACTAGAGTTCAACATAGTTATTGTCCAACTCTTGCCTATTACTTCAATTTTTCTAGTGGCTTCGCATTCTTAAGCTTACCATAAGAGAGACAGTCACTGTTACAACTACATGGCAGGAGACCAGCAAGAAGCATTTGAAGAGTACAAGATGCCGTATTTACATCAGGAGACAGGAATTGAAATTAACGAAAATGAACACCAATGCCTTCACAAATCTACACGTAATTAGAGGGGATTAGACTTGTAATCAGATTGATTTGCTCTATCTAGGCTAGACACTGCCACAAGCAGACAAGGATCGTTCCCCGCGCCTCCTGTACGAGTCGGAATAATTGTCCCTCCTCCTAGCATATGGGGAACGAGATCTTCCTCGCCGGTCCCTTCAATATCTGCAAGGCGAATAGCTAAGAGAACGTTTGCCGATCAACAATAATCAGCATAATAAAGAAACATCATTACTTCTCTAAAACTTCAGTACCAGTAGACTTGCATTTCAATCTAATTTATGTAATTTTTTTCAGGGTCCGGAGATCTATCTTGAGTTGGTTGCAACGAGCATAGAACCACACAAACACCGACCAAGCAGGTTGAAAAGATGGAAGTTAAAAAAGATACAATAAAGGGTTCCTGACACTGTTTGGTAATGTGGAAGAAAGTACATTAGAAGAAAGGCAAGATAATTACAGGTAGCATGTGCTGCAGTCGAACATGGGTTACTGCAGACTATTGAAGGTCACCACATTTGGCAAGGCTCAAGGCAGGGGACTTATGAACAAGATGCTGAGTTATTCCTACAACATGGCATGCCATACTGCACTTCACGAGTGATGGGTTAGGCATCATGCAAGCTACAAGCAAGTATGAAAGGTCCATGTATTGACGTATAACCAAAAGGTTTTTATTTTTAGTGAATACAGCGAAGCAGTAGCTCAAGTTTGGAAAATTACAGCAAGAGCATTTGTGGGAAGTACCTCTTCTATCTCTCAAGCCCTGATACCTGCCAGGGGTAGGTGTTCTGCCGCGAGACCTCTTTGCCTGCACATTTTACATCAAATATAAGGAGGAGCCATGACAGATCAAGCGAACGATTCAATGAGTAGGAGAACAACGCTTCGACCAGAAAGCAATCCAAATCCTTTTACATAACAAGATTAAACAAAATTGCTTTCTTGGTTTATGGCCATGAATGAACATCATAAGCCATGTATTGATTATAGTACTTGAGACAGAGACAAAATTTCTTAACATTCCACAAGGTTAATGATTAAGATATAAAAGAAAAACTTCAATAGAACAAGCATAATCAGACCAAAACTGATGCAATGCATCTCTAGAATTTTCCAACATTTAACATTCATATTAACAATCAGCCAGAGAAGATATTACTAACGAGAAACAGGTAAAAGGGCATACAACCCCTGGTCAAACTGTCAAATTTGAATTGATGAGTTTCAAAAGTTGATGTAGGGCATATTTTGTGATGATGAAGGTTCAACTGTTTAGACCTTAGATTGTGGAATCGATGGAGTTATACATACAAGACCTGCTGCCAAAATTTATCAGGCAACATTTCTGATGAAGAAAAACTTACAAAATAAAGTCTAAATCATTCCCTCTAACCAGACATCACAATAAGATCATTTGATATCAACTAATATCTTTTCCACAGGATTAATCGACCTTCCAGCACTGAACGGTTTAAATACTTGATACAGCATTCAGCATCATCTACAGTTCCATGGTAACAAAAGCAAAACCACGGGATTCCCTGGTGTGAGGATCTGTACGCAGATGGCATTCAGTGACCTGAAAAAAAAAATGCAAATGATACTATTCCATAGACCAAACCTGATAAAGCAAGCAAAAACCTATATAATTTCTTTTCAAGATAGGAGTCATCTACTCCAGGATCCCTAGTTCTTTTCTTGCAACATTTATATCTTATATTTATGTTACGGCATGGGTATCAGTAAAAGAAAGGGCAACCAACTATACTTTTTTGTCACATAAATGGGTATGAGAATGACCCTTTCCAGCTTGGATAATCATTCTATGTTTCATATAATAAATTTCGTTAGGTAAGCAGTGAACATAAAGGACTTGACGCAGACATTTGAAATTCCATCAAAGCACATTAGTATTTGTGACTTGGAGTTGACAGATCATAAATTAACGCAAAATTGCAATCAACTGCTCAACACAACTATCAAAAACACAGAACGTAACCACTATTTTAAGACGCCCCCAGACTTCAGCAGCTGCAGAGAAGTTGAAGGAGGTTCAGTCTCCTAAGAAACCAAGCAATCGCAGTGAATTCCTACTAATCTTACAAAATCCGACGTAAACGCAAGTTAACTAGGCCATACCTTGCCCTCACTGCTAAAAAACTTCTCAAGATCAGCAGTTGACACCCTCGTGGATTAGCCTGTTACATACGAGTTATTTTTGGATTAGCTGCATCAACAGAAGCACGGTTCCTGGACCTGGAACATTGCAGAGCCCCAATTAATATGCTAGACAAAATGATCCATGTCATATTAACAACACATAACACATCTCACTAACATATACCTTGATCGACTTCGCCTGGACCTTGATAATGATCTCGACCGCCGACCTCTAACAGGTGAAACAGAAGTTCGTGGCGAAGCAGACCTGCAAGAATAATAGAGTCAGTCGTCCAACCTTTACCAATATTACTATTCATATAAACAGAGAATCAATTTCGTTATTTTTTATTCGTAAGGAAAAGACTACAGTATCTTAACAATGGCTTAAAACCGACTCACCTTCCGTCCCTTGAATATGACCTTTATCTGTGCAAAAAAAATAAAAATAATAATAATAATTAAAATTAAAATTAATAATGATCGAATATTATAAGAGTGAACTAAAAGATTAAACTAAAATCCAATCTTCACACAGTAGTACAGAATTTACATAAGGCAATTCAGTTGCGTAGACTTGTCTACAAAACAATTTTGAAATTTAAAAAAAATTCAATTGCTTTAGAAAAGATTTTCCCGCACTTTCTCGGCAACGAAACAAAAGGAAAAAAATAAAAATAAAAAATAACAAAAAGATTCAAGCCGTTCACGTGCAAAATCAAACAACTCAAATGATGTGTGGAGCTTTCAACAGACAAGTACGAGAGTTGAAATTAAATAATACATCAAAACAGATAAACCAAGAAACACACAAATTTACAAAATTGGCGTCTTTCTAAGTCCGAAACGTTTCTAACAACCAAAAAAAACCCTAGATTCTGAAATCAGGGATGGAGAGAATACCTTGGTAATGGTACCTGAGTCACTCGGATGACCTAGTACAGTTTTAGCTAGTTTTGTTAAGACGATAAAGCGGAGTGGAGTGACGAGAACATGGTTGAGTTAACATACTACATACGAGCCACGGCGTGTGTCGCGCGTGCAAACGTGGCGGGCGAAATTTATCCGCCCCTAAGCTCGTCAATGCCCTTTTGAATCACCAATGTAACAGTCTGGTGACATTAATATTGGCATAAAGACGACAGACGAAAGAAGAAAAGAAAAATCACCAATTTTTAAATCACCAATGTAACTACCAATGGGACACAAGTTGCCTTTGCTTTTAGCATAATTTAAAATTCATACACCATGTTTGTTGTTAAAGATAATATATAAACAAATTTTAACAGAAGAATCCTGATTCGAATTTAACATGACAGAATCTTGATCTGTCCTTGTTTCCATTTCTTTTGTTGCATCGGCTAAGAAACTATGTTTCCTGGTCTTGAAACAATACGCAATCAACTAACTAAAATGATTGTAGTTATTCCAACAATTCGCCGAGGCAGACTTAAGAATGCGGACGGACTGAATCTGAAATATAATAGAGATGTAAGCGTTGCAATGGATCACAGGGTAAATTGTTCAACCAATAAAATATATTTGGTTAAAACACTACCAAAATGGGTAACACTTGCAGCAATTAAAATAAAAATCTTTTGTAATTTGAATGACTACAAGCAGCGGATGGACGGGAAGCTAGAGTTGGGAGGGAGAAAAGGGGCAAGAGAAAAAAAAAAACTTCAAAAAGAGCAGGATGGACGGCCAAAACTTCAACAGCCACGATAGATTTCACATACACTAACAAAAAATTTGTAAGAAAACAATTAGGAGATAGCAGGATCAAGCCTTCAGGAGAGACTCAATGGTTTCAAAGAAAAGAGGTACAATGTCAGTATTTGGAGTTTTAATTGCACACTTGACCCCGGGATTTCCAATAACTGTGGTCAGCTCTATCAAGAAGGGTACACCTCGAGGGATCTTAGCAGAGAAGTAGAAAACATCCTGGTTTGCATTCTTGCGCTTTGCTATAAAGAACATGTTTGATGAAGCCAGCCGATCCAGTGTTGCTTCCGGGTTGTTAACCACGATCCCTGGAAGGTCCTTCAGAACCTCATTGGAATCAGGAAGGGACCTCCACGTCTGCAAAATGGGAAGGAAACAATCAAGCAATGGGCATCACATTCCAGTTGATACAACAAAGTCAGAAAAGAGTATTTTTTAAAACAGGGGCACAAGTTTCAGAAATGATAAAATTACTTCATTTATTCATCAGTCAATTTCAGCTCCCGGCACATGAATTTCAGAATCCTAAAATGGCAAAAAACTTATCCCTTCAGGCTCAATTGCCTCCCAATTTACCAAAACAATGACTACTGTGATGTGAGATTCCCTGTTTTGTACCATGTGCAGCTCCAATGAGACAACATCAAATGGAACAAATGAACAAGTTTTTACCTCGAGAAAGCTTCCTCTCTCCATTCTGCCATCCTCGGTAAAAAACACATGAAGGGAGATCTTGTCATTGAAGTACCATACTGGCTGCTGATTATTCTTCACAGCAACTTGCAGAAGTGAGGTTGGCGGCCCAGCAGACATATTCTGGAATAATACCATTGGCAACAGAGTACTGGCCGAAGTCCCAGGTTGCAATTGTGGAACCTAATAGACAAGAATACATGAATCTAAACCTAAATGAATCATGAACAAAATGAACTTGTAACCACATAAAAATTGACTACCTGAAGGGGTCCAGCAGCTGCAAGACCAAATGTGTTCTTGTTAAACTGAATCATGAATCCATCAAGAGGAATCTGAGTATTGTTCTCAAACAGCATGCTGTAAAATATTTGACCATCCTGTCTTATTAACTGAGCACTAATTTGCAGACCCTGTCCAGTTGATGCCGGCAGTAGAACAGGCAAAAGAGGCCTGTGATCAAAGACAAAAGACTCGGTAAATGCAATTTATAAGCATGCACATTTTGGGTTACACTGATCACTATCATTATCATCCGAAGAGCCAAAAGCCACAAATGGTTCATCATTGAGTAATTACATAATAATAACATGCACTGAATAGAATAACAGTAGCTAAATGGATCAGCATCGCAACTATGAGATGAGTAACTAGCATGTTCCATCACAGTTACCCAGAAGAAGCTGCAGGCTCGTCAACAGGGACAATAGCACTATTATCCATGCCAATCAGATCTCCTAGCAAATCAGGCACTGGAGCAGGTACGGGAGCAGCTGCAGGAGGTGCTGGCTGCCTTGTTGCAGCATATGGGGAGGTACTTGAACTAGTTTGTGGAGATGCTCCTCCATCAACAACCTGAGAGGGTGCATCAGCATACCCTGGTTCACTTCCATTAGGATAGTCATCATCTTCGGTTCTTGGGGTAGCTGTCTTCACACGTGTTACAAATGCTTCGGGTGGTTTGTGATACACAGAGGATAATGTAGCAATGTTGGCGAGAAGCTCATCAAGAAGAGAAGGATCTAGCTGGTTTGAATCATCGCTGATCACAGGCTTCTCGGCTAACACAACATCCTTGGCTGCCTGAAAAGTGAAAAAGGAAGCTCCATCAGATGTACAACTCACAGACTGCAGTTCCAAAAATATCCAGTGTTCTAAATGCAGGTAGAGACTAAAAGGAGCCAAAGGGTCCAGTGCTAAGAATTTACATGTTACAGACCCCTTTTCCTACAGGGTTTGGGAGTGGCTGGACTCATGTAATGACCCAAATTTGGCTCAAAAAAGGTGGCTAAAATTTCAGATGAATTTTTTATTGTTATTATTTTCTTTAGTGGTAGTGGACAAGTTCAACTAAGCATGGCTAAATAATGTCAGTCTGCAGCCACTATATACACTTCTTTACCCACTTCCGCACTTGCCACCATAATGACAGAATACTTGTGTTTATATCATTAAAACCAGTTGCTATAGAAGTGGTTTTAAACAAAAAAAAAAAAAAGAAAAGAAACTGTTGATCTGAGAAAATCCAAACCTCAGGATCAGTTGACAGAAGACGCCAATATATGTAAGCACGATCACGCAGATCAGGATTGTCTGTCTCTACAGTAGCATTGTTTAAGACAACCTGCAAACATGAATACATGTAGTGAGAATTGACAGGAATGTTTGAAGATTCTACATGTGCAACTACTGAGGTTAGCTGTCTATAACTCTATATTACTATCAAGAATATCATGATACTAATAACAAACAAAAACTATTATTTCAAGATATGGAAGTGGAGTTATGCTTTAGTACAACAACCTACCATAATTAGTAGGTCCTAAACTGTTGATCCTGTCACTATTTCACACACCATACAAGATGGCTTCTTCAAAATAGCGGAGCTATGAGACACTACTGGACACTATCATACTATCCTCTGAGAAGCACAATGTCTCCATATTAGGAATATAAATTAAAAAATCACCAAACAGCCATCTATAAATGTGCCCACTATCCATCAACAAATTTCAGTACCAAATGGATTGCTTCAAAGTTTGACATCAGATTTAGAGAAACACAAGAAAGTAACAGGCTAACACAAAGTCAAGGCAGAATAAAAAGGACTTGTGCCACTTTAAAATAAAAAGGAGAGTCAAAGGCGAATTAAGGAGCTTGAAAACCAGAATACTCAAAGTAATTTGAACTGTAAGCAAAGTAAAATACTTGGTGTTACCTGAATCATCTGCTGTGGGCCTTCAGTAGGCTTCTTAAGGAAAAGTTTGACAGTTGCCGTTAGCAATTGCAACTGGACTTGTGCAGGTTCTTCAGGGAAACTCTCCAAGAAGCTCTCAAGGAGCTCATCAGCATTGTCAATTCTTTCTGCATATTCACCAATTATCCATATCATGGATGCCTGTTGAGAGAGATACAAGGTCAAATATGCACAAATAATAGTGCAAGAACTGGAAAAAGAAATGGAAAACTTTACAAATTGCTCAGCATTAGAAGGAACAATTGACCTACCTTAGCTTCAGGCTCATCTAAAGTGTCCAAGCTCTCACAGAGCGTTGCAATGATAGACTCATAGCTGTAAACAGAATAAAGGTTCAATATCATGTTTTGAAGATTTTTGAATGGTATTGCAATCTGCTGTCAAAAAGATCTATAACCTACGTGTTAGGGTATCTTCTAAAGATGTCTTTAATAACTATAATAGCTTCTTGAACCACATAGTTTACTTTAATCTTGATCAACTCAAGCAGAACACTAATGCACCGTTCAGCTGCTCTCTCTAATTTGATAGCACAGCGACCAATTGCACGAACAGCCTTTCGGACAAAATCTACATCCACTTCTGTGGCATACTCTTTGAACTCCAATAGAACCTGCAGCAGGGTTCACCAAGAGAGCATCACATGACAAAAAAATTTTCGCTGTTACATTGAAAGTGAATAACAAAGTTAACAACTGACAACAAGTTCTATCAAAGCTTACCAACCTGGTCTATATTTCGGTCAGACGCAAGTTTTATCATTATTTCTAACTTTTCCATCTTCACGTATATTGGGTCATTGTACTTGCAGAAAAACACCTGATAGAGTAGTAAAAGAGTTTCGTAAACATGCTGTCCCTGCTTCTCATTTCTGAAAGCTAAAGCATAAATTGCAATTTATCATGCATTATGTAGAACTCATCATTGAGCAAGTAAGAATTTGCTGATCACCTTAATTTCATGGGCCAGAATTGTAGGGCGTCTTTGAACTATAAGGTTGATATTCCGCAATGCAACATATTGTATCTCAGGTTCTGCAGAGAGTAATGTCACAAGAGGAGGTGCCATCTTTTTGCAAAGATTTCGAACAACATCAGTACTGGTGATAAGTTCCATTTGTTGGAGAATCATCTACAGGCCAATAGAAAATTGGAAATGGTTGGAAGTCATGGAACCAAGCAAATTGATGATTGATATAAATACAAACTAGAAAATCCAGAAGCAAACTGATCAACGCAAAAAAATATAAGATACCTTAACAGCTGAAAGTACAACAGCACAATTAGCATGCTGTAGTCGTGGAGTAACTCTCTCCACTATATTTTCAGCTTCACGGGCATCAGCTGCTTTATATCTAGAGAGAGCATCCAATATAAAAACTTGACCCCACCTAAGCAACACAATAATTCATATTAGAAATGCAAATTAAAAAAGGGACCTGCCAAAACATCAAAGAGATAAGGAGGAAATTGAATAATTGATCCAAAATATTAGATGTTGTCAAATGTAAATGGACATTTTTCAAAGAGTCTACACATGAGGGCTCATTTAATGTATGATGTCAAATATCAGAACATTCCAACAAATGGTATCGTTTCTATCGTATCAAATTTGCGAAACTGATTAACCAAACTGAAAACATACAAGTTCACATGCACAATATAGCCAGCAAAACATCTATTTCCAGGAAGCAAAGATAAACACGAAAGATCTACAGTAGACATTCGGCTAAAATAAAACAATGAAAATGACAGCTAAAATGATTTGCCATATCTGATCCTTGTTGCAATTTGTGAATTTTTCTATTATAAAATTTATTTAAATGTTAAAGAAAGCAAACATATAGTTTTCAAATGTAAGCTTACTCCGTGCATTCATTAAGAGCAGTAAGGAGCTTCGAGAGTGTGTGGCTAGTGATTTCAAAGATGGGTCCACTACTATTCTCTTGAATCTCTGCAAGTGCTGCAACAGCATTTGCTACAACCATTGGATTGTTGTCGGATATCAAATCCTTGAGAGACTCCAGAAAACCCCTATCCTCAACTAACTCAGCATTTATGTCATAGAGTTTGGCAACACATATGGCTGCTGTCTTGCGCACATATGGATCATCATCCTGTCAGAATATTGTAAGATAATGACTTAGAAAAAGCAAAGAGTAGATACTACATTGAATATGGAAACTCAATGTTAGTTCCAGCAGCCAGGAATATGCAATTGTTTTAAAAGACCCAAGTATTCAACCTTAAGACATCTCTGAAGGGGATCACATAGATATTCAGTGATTTTATCAACACGAATGCATCCCATTGTCCGCACAGCCAAAGCTCGAATCAAAGGATTTGGGTCCTGAGAATCCTGCATTCATAAAGGTATATTAGAGATGCCGAATGCATTGTTATGGCAGAGTTAAACACAATTTAACATCTATCAGATGAAACTGAATGAGATGCAAACAACAGACGCTCACACAGAGACGAGTGTTTACTCAAAGAAAGCAAAATAACTCTTTTACATTTAACATCCTCAAACAGGCGCAAGGTCCCAGACTTAGAAGTTCTTCTTTGTTCGTAATGCGGACACCATTAACCATATAGGTCACAGATTTACACAAGTGCAAGGTTTTTCCAAATTAATACTTGAAACCAAACAAAACACTGTGATAAACATGTCCCGAAGGGTGGCTGCATGCTCAAACAAACGATACAATACACAAATGACATTGACTTAATCACTAAAAACAATACAGAAACATAAGGGGTTAAAAAGAAGAAGGATATTCCTCCTTTACTGGGTGAACAATAATAAAATAACCTTGGAAATTTCATGTTAAGAACATGTTTTGTGCTTATAAATCCAAAAGTCAGAATGTTTGTCAAGGAATTTTTATTTTCTCAGCACAATGTTTGAGGAAATGGAGCTGGGTGCCAAATCTATACTCATCAAAAAAACTGACTTTGAACACAGAACATTCATTCTCTTACCTTCACAAATGTGTTTACTGCCAGAATGGCTAGATCCGGCTGACTTTTAGCATAATTTATCAGATATAAATAAACAAGCTTCTTCAGCTCCAAATTTTCTGTTTGCATGCAATTCACTACATCTGTGAACAACAATGAAACATCCTTCCCAACAGTCATAGCAGCAATCACCTTCTTCACAGCATCTTTTCTCTTATCCTGCATAAATAGAAAAAGAAGAAAATGCCTTCTAATTATGAAGCAGGTAAACATGCAAACAAAAGAAAACATTAAGATATTATTAACCCCAACTTATCAAACCCATACGGTTGTCACAAAATAATCTTTAAAAAAGCTGGCATTCCAATCCATGACATTCATCGGATAACGGTAATGATAACCAATGACTATAAATTTGTTTTGAAGAAAAGCCCAAACAAATTCAACAGAGGCATTAAAAAGAAATACAACATGCTCATAGATAAACAACACACACCCGTCCTTGTACAAAAGAAAGTTTCTAAAACTAATTCTACTCTAACTACATTCCCAATGAATTACAACCCACACGTTTGCCTGTAATAAAAACCCATTCTTACTGCAAAACTCGCACCTATCTAATGAATCTAGTTTCAACATTATAAATATCTACTGCCATCCAATCCTATGCTGCTTTTGAAACATAATATCTTAATTACAGTTGCTGTCTACATTCCACAGCTTGCAAATTCATATCAAACTCCATATTCATTCATAGTAAAAGTAGTTCCAAGCTCTAGTCATAAAACCTGAAGTCAAAATTTCATAACAATGCCAGTGCTTAGCAGATCTAGCATAGTTTCATACACTGATTATTAACTTCAAACTAGCAATTAAAATATACTTGCATACATAATTACATAAATACACATATTCCAATTCTATACCGGCTTTTTATTAGAGTGACACTGTTAAATATTTATTAATTTCTTTTCATTTCTCACCAATCAGTATCTAAATAGATTAATTTCTCACTAAGTCCAATTCCAATCCGCATAAAACTCTCACTCAAACAGAAACCACAACACTTATTAAATCCTAAAAAAAAAGTCAAAATTGCTGCAACAAGTCAAATTTCAAAACATATTTTCCTTTTCTATTCCAGCGTTTTCTGATCAATCAAACAAAGCAAAAGTTTTCATCCTAACGAAAACTCCCTCAACATGCGATCCATAAATTTTCGGAATGCTAAAGTCTAAATAACGAAACAAAGTAATAGATCTACTAAGAACGCTTGTCAATCAGCAACAAGAAGAGACTAACTGTCGAAAATCAAAGACCTAGTTAATGCAGATCGGAGATCAACACTAAAACAGACAAAAATATATAACATAATTACTGAGATGATTTATGAGATATGAATACCTTGTACTGCGAATTGAGCTCCTCTTTGAGTTCAGGGATTTCCCCCTTCTTGGTCGTGGAAAAGTACTTCGAATCGTGACCGCTCATCTTTAATTTTCTCCTCCGTTAGCTCTCTCTGCTCTAGAGTATTCGGCTATGAACAAAACAGAAAAATGGGTGAACGGTTTTTCGGTAGAGAGAAATAGAGGGACTCAGATGGAAAGACGCTTCGGAACGCTTGCAACGAGTCTTTACCCGCTTTACCAATATATTAAATTTTAGACTTTTTGTAACTGGAAATGACCATACTCTCCTCTGTAACTATAAATGAAATGTGTACGTCTGGTTTACACGGTACCCTCCCCACGTGTCTGGTTTAAACTATATTCTTCTTCACGTGTCTGACTCGCCTCTGGCTGCAACGGGTCACGTTGGATAAATGGGCTTATTTGAAATGGCCCATAAAAATGAGAGGAGACCCATCGAGTTCATGGGCTTAATTGACTTCTGTGTGGTGAATGCTTGCTGGTCTAGAAATTAACGAGAAAGGCCTCCACCTGGCAGCGCACCATCGCCTTTGAGCAGTCCAAAGAGCGGGGATCCGCGGCGAATACGAACGTAGGTGTGTGCTGGAACGCTTCAAAGGAACAGTAGGCAGCTCAAATTTTGGCAACAACAATTCTCAACCTAGAAGAACCTTCTGTTCTTTTCTTATTTCTTTGTTTTTTGTCCGTCTTCCGCCTGTCTGCGTCTCTTTTCTGCTTAGGGCGATCGCATCAACTTATCACGACAATATCTCTACTACAGCTAGTTAATATTAGGATTCTTTTGAAATTTGACTGACATCTGGGTTTTTTTCTCCGCTTGTGTCTATAATTGGTTTGATTTGAAGAGAATCTCTCCGGCCTTGCGAGAAGTATACGAACTTTTACAGGGTATACCACGAATATCAATCAACAAATTTCAGCTTAATCAGACCCAAAACTAATTTGACGAGTGGCCAAGAAGCCCACGGATTTCCTTCACTTTGTAAAATTTATCTAAAGGAATATCGTAAATCTGCCATCTGAGCAAGTCAGGGAAGATTCATTATGTTCGTCATTGTTGCAAAATTTGTTTCTAATTACGTTTTTATAAAACAGGTTTCTACTTCATAAAGCATTGCTGGGCAATCTTAAAACTTTATCAACCATGCACCACCACCACAGATCCCAGTACCGTGGTGGGCGCAGCCCTTTTTTTTTAGTAAGTGATAATGTTTATTGATTTTATATACCATATAAATTTTCCAGTTGAAAAGGCCGACCTAGCAAAAAGACTTAATTTTCTTCGGAGGTTTTGATTAGTTCCTCGTGTTTTCCAGATTTTCTGAAGTTTTCATTTATACATGTGTGCATTTGAAGCAAATTATAACGGAGGCAAGCATTTTGTGCAGGATGATCATCGCTGCAAATTCGTGGAGGATGATGACGCCTATTACAATGAAGATGCGGAGGATGATTATCGTGATGGTATTTTCTTATTGAGTTTTAAATGTTTGGGATTTGAGTTGGATTGTTTCGTAACAATTGAGTGATGATACCTTAATAATGAAGGCGAAGGAGAAGAGAAGAAACGTGATTTTAGCAAACTAGAATTGAAACCCGATCATGCTAATAGGCCATTGTGGGCTTGTGCCGTTGGACGAATATTCCTGGAAACATTCTCCCCGTTATACAAACAAGCATATGATTTTCTCATTGCTATTGCTGAGCCCGTTTGCAGGTATTAGAATCAATTTTGTTGCTGGTAATTTACAGTATGAATTCATTTTATATGATTGATAAAGTTAACTTGTAATGTTCTAGGCCGGCGTCAATGCATGAGTATAATTTGATCCCACATTCGTTATATGCGGCAGTATTGGTGGGATTTGAGACTGAGAAGATCATTTCTGTTTTGAATAAGTTGTCCAACGCAAAATTACCAAAGGAAATGATTCACTTTATTCATGCTTCAACGGCTAATTATGGAAAAGTGAAGCTCGTGCTTAAGAAGAATTGGTATTTTGGTCGAATCCCCATTTCCAGAGGTACATTCGTTATGCTATTTAGAATTGGACACTTTTGGCTTAAAAATTGGATTTGGTACTAACCATTAATCATGGTGCATGCAGGTGGTGAAGAGGTTGCTTCAGGATGCTGTTATATCAAAGGCAAGGATTGTTTCTGAGGTATGTTCCTAAATTCGATTGAATTCATTGGTTGTAGGTGTTTATATTTTGTTCTTTACTGAAGAGCTTATATTGATACATGACTTCTGTAATGACTATTTGGAAGTAGTATTTAATAACTTCTAACTTGCAAATGTCCAGATTTTTAAGTTCTAAAATGTTTATCCTTCTTGCACACCCGCATGTTTATATATATATATATATATATATTATTTTTTCTCTTAGTTTGTTTACTGATTATGTCTCTGTCATGCTTAGAATTTGCATGGAAATGATGGATTTACTGTCAGCAAGGCTGCTAATGAAATTGCAACAGGTCATGATGGGTTGCTAGATCAAGCAGAATTGGCTGCTGTAGCTGAAGAGAAAGAAACTCATTCATTTGAGATCAACCCTTCCCAGGTAGGTCTTAGTGTATGCTGAATTTTGAAGATAACTTTGCTCTGATCATAAATGTCCATGCTGCTACATTTCTTAGACACATGTTTGCCAGCACTGTAAAGTTTGTTATATTTTGAATGCTTAAACATCAAGACCGCTCAATTATTGGGATTTGGAAACTTCCCAACTTCAGTCATTCTAGTTGGGACTGATGTATCTTGTCAATACTTAATTGTGGAGAGCATCAGACATATTTCCACTTGAAGGATTTTTCTTTTTTATATTTAATAATCAATGGCTTTACAGAAATTTGTTTATATTCGTAATTTCTTTGTTGGCAGGTCAAGAATGTAAAACAACGTTGCTTGCCAAATGCTTTAAATTATCCAATGTTGGAGGTGTATGACTTCAGAAATGATAATGTGAGTAATGTACTTCAACTTTGTAGATCTGTACTTGTGAGTACTATGAAGAATGATTGGTAGGTCAAGCCACTGTAATGGAGTTTACAGACCTTTTTGCTTATCTTTCTACTAAAGCTCTTTTGACATGGCAGGTCAACCCTGACCTTAATATGGAACTGAAGCCTCACAATCAACCTCGACCATACCAAGAAAAGGGTCTCAGTAAAATGTTTGGAAATGGTAAGTTTGTCAGACACTGCAGACATTTGCTAGTGGTGTGGTAATTTGTATAACAGAGTTGTGTCATTTCAGATGAATGTGCATATCTTAAGGATAGGACCTATACTGTAGTTTATTTTAAATATAGGAGTCAAGAACATTTTTTCAATTGTTTACTATTTATACATGAATCTTCAGCCACTTTGAAAAGAAACTAAAGGTAATTATCTGTCGCTACAATTTCGGTGTGATTGATTGGAATTTTCCCTTTTCATATAATATGGCAACTGAATTGCAGTACTAGTTGGCATCTTGTTTCAGTTTTCAGTCTCAATGACTTAAGCAAGAACAATTTATTTTTCTGTTTGTTTTGGCTTCATGTTGATTACATAAAAGAAAGATGTCTTTTGGAATCAGAATATGATTGTTCGAATTGCAAGTAGGGCAAGGTCTGGCATTATTGTGCTTCCCAGTGGTGCCGGAAAGTCTCTGGTTGGTGTCTCTGCTGCATGCCGCATAAAGAAGAGCTGTCTACGTTTAGCAACAAATGCTGTTTCTGTGGATCAATGGGCCTTTCAATTTTAAGTTGTGGTCCACCATCCAAGATGATCACATTTGTTGTGTAACTTCTGATAGCAAAGAATGGTTTTGTGGCAATGCTGGAGTGGTTATGACAACATATAACATGGTTGCCTTTGGTGGTAAAAGGTCTGAAGAATCCGAAAAGATTATCTAAGAAATTAGAAATAGAGAATGGGGACTGCTTCTCATGGATGAGGTAATAATATGATCCCATGATTGACGGTCATTCTTCATGTGTAAGTTAAGTGCGCATCAGAATAATAATGTTATGCATTATTTGTGGGATAATGTTTCATGATACCTCTTTTCTTCAGGTTCATGTGGTGCCTGCTCACATGTTTCGTAAAGTTATCAGCCTTACTAAATCACACTGCAAACTTGGGCTTACTGGTACGCTTGTGATAATATTAGTTTTGATGATCTGCAGCATTCAACCATCATCCTTTTCCTTCTCAGTTTAATGTAAATCTTTTTGTGAATTGCAGCTACTCTTGTGAGAGAGGATGAAAGAATTACAGATTTGAATTTCCTTATTGGTCCCAAATTATATGAAGCAAACTGGTTGGATCTAGTCAAAGGAGGATTTATTGCAAATGTACAGTGTGCCGAGGTATGGTGTCCAATGATGAGGGAGTTCTTTGCTGAATATTTGAAGAAAGAAAACTCCAAGAAGAAGCAGGTTTGCCCACTTGAAAATGCCTTTTTATTAATGCTATATAAGTTGCAAATCTGAAAATAATTGTTTTACTCTTCTTTTAATTTTCTTTTGCTACGTACTGCATATCTCTCTTTTCTTCGAAAAAAAAAAAAAGGTTTTTTCTTTTTCTTAAATGTGAAATTGACCAAGTAAATTTGCTAATTGCTTTATAGATAGTTGACTGTTGACCTAGTTCTCTTCACTTATGATTAGTAGTAAGTTATTCCCTATTGTCCTATCTCACGTTTGTTGCTTAAATGTTCAGGCCCTTTATGTGATGAACCCTAACAAGTTCAGGGCATGTGAATTCCTCGTACGGTTCCATGAACAGCTTGTGTGGTGACAAGATAATTGTTTTTGCTGACAATCTATTTGCACTCACGGAGTATGCAACGAAACTTCGCAAGCCCATGATCTATGGTGCTACCAGGTTGTTCATGGACCAACTGTTTTTAGGTTCTTGGTTTTACATGTTTTATTTCACATTATTAACCTCCTAATTTGCAGCCATGTTGAGAGGGCAAAGATTCTCCTGGCTTTCAAATGTAGTCGAGTAGTGAATACCATTTTCCTGTCCAAGGTATTTTCTATGAAATTGAATGTCATCATTTTTCTCCCATTTGTTTGGGTATGCTGTGACCATGTCCTTGTTAAAGGAACTTGGTATTGTTTCATGTGGTAAGATCCAAGACAAGAATAAAACTTTATCTTCTTCTTATGAATGAATTTTACAGTCTTAATTGACGATATTTTTGTGTTATCAACCATAATAAAATGATGTGGTCTCAATCTGATAGGGGATATTAAAAATGCATGTGCAAGTGAAAGTTATAGCATCTAATCTAATGAAAGCAATTGTCTCTGCTGTTTACAGGTGGGTGACAACTCCATTGATATTCCTGAGGCAAATGTGATCATCCAGATTTCCTCTCATGCTGGTTCAAATGTCAAGAGGCTCAATGGTTGGGTCATATTCTTAGGGCAAAAGTTAGTTTCAGCTTGGCTTCAATAGTGTGTATAATGCATTTGGCAGTCTATGTTGACTGGCAACTTGATGGATTTTACACATTAAATTCCCGAAAGCTATATGTTGGGAATAAAATGAATGAATTATGCACGAATTTGAACATTTAGAAGGATCTTATCTGATGAGGAATTATGTAGTGAAGACAGAGGAATAAGGCATTGTTAACATGGAAGAAAAATATTTTAACTTATCAGAATGCATCAAATTTATGGACCTTTTTTATGTTATTAATTATCTCACTTAAATTCATTCTCATTGTTATATTCTATTAAAATGATCTGTCTTTTTTCAAAATATAATCTCTCAAAGATCTAATATTTTCTGCTGAGGCAATAGGGTAAACTAGAAGATAGGTTGGCCCGAGGTAAAGTGGAGTACAGCGCGATTCTTATATTCCCTTGTTTCTACAGATACACAGGTGTGCATCTATCCTCATTTCAACTTTTTAATATTCAAGCCACATATTGCTAGGTACTCAGTGAAGGGTTAACTATAAACTTTCCATATATGATGTGTCTAATCATTCTTTTTCTGAGCTTGTTATCTAATTAATCCTCTGTTCCTTGCAGGAGATGTTTTACACAACTAAAAGACAGCAGTTCCTGATTGATCAAGCTTATAGCTTTAACGTACGTCATTTCTCAATGCAAACTGAATCTTTTCCATATTATGGGTGGATTAGCTTTTACTACTAGATGAAGTGATGCAGTTTGTGTTGAATATGGATTGTAAAAAGATACTTAAGAGCATGAGTATTGTATGATTCTGGAATGGTTCAACTGTGGAAGGACAATTACATGTTAGCAACTACAAATCAACTTAAATTTTGTCAGAAGTTTGTTGTCAAAAATGTTTTCAATTGCTTTATGCACTGAAATTATCCAAGTCATTAATAGCTTCTATGTATGGTAGTGGAACATCGTAGGGCAAATGTTACAATCTGCTTAATAGTGTTAGGAGAAGCGTTTTTGTCATGCAGGCACATCATGTTGTGAGAAGCTGCTTGATGCGGTTGCTTCTTTGTTGAGGTCATATCGTGGGTCATTTCTTAAGTGAATCATAAGAGTAACTGTCACACTTCTGTGCTGCAATTCTGGGAGTTGCTCAACAAGAGTATAACTAACTGTATATCATACCTGCTGATTAACAATAATAACTTTCTGAGTGCATCAACTGTCACATACATAATGTTGCATCTTTGGCTTCTAAAATATCTTTGGACAGGTAATAACTAGTTTGCCCCCGCCTGACTCCGGAGCCGATTTGAGCTACCACCGTCTGGATGAGCAAGTGGCACTTCTCAGCAAGGTATTTTCTTTTGGCTTGTTTTTAACTCATAAATAGAAATTTCTTACATAAATTTATTTTACCTGTCAGGTATTGAGTGCCGGTGATGATGCAGTTGGTTTAGCGCAATTAGAAGAAGATGCAGATGACATAGCCCTCCATAAAGCCCGCCGCATTGCAGGATCCATGAGTGCCATGTCAGGTGCACAGGGGATGGTTTATATGGAATACAGGTATGGTTCCTGTATGTAGGTTTGTCACAGGTGTAAAGTTAGCAGGAACAGTTCTTTAAAGTCTCTTCTTGATTCTTCTCAATTACATCGCCCTCTGGTTGAGTGCATTATCAGCCCTGAATAAATGATAATTATCTACTTAATGTTCCCATGTTGCAGCACTGGTAAGAAACATGGTCTAAATAAGAGCAAGCCTAAGGATCCAGCAAAGCGGCATTATTTGTTTAAGAAACGCTATGGCTGATATTAGCTTTGGAGCCTAACCTTGCAGAATGAAGTCTCTTTTTACCCTCTACGCGATGCTACAGAAAAGTTGACCTTTTTGCATGTGCTTAATTCGCCTGCAAGTTTTTAACAAACTGTAAATAGATGCCAGAGCATAAAATCATAAGATGGAACCAGAACTACAGTGTTATGCGGTTGGTAGGATGTTATCTCAGTTTAACGAGCAATCAATCTTGACTTAAAGTTAGCGTGGCTCTGATCATGAGATTCATGTTCTTAATTAAGCTAAATATGTGATTGAAACAGTTGATTGACATTAAAAGGCACGGTGCATGGTATATGGTACTATATCTTTTGGGAAGAAACTCTGCAACATCAGAGACTGTTATGTATGTTAGTACCTGAAAAATAAGGCGTAAGTTGCCATTCCATTTCATGGTTATATATGATCAACTTGCAGTACAAGCAACAGGGGTATTAGTTTATATTAAAGCAGCTATCATTGTTGGAATTCTTGATTAAGCCACTAACGTTTGAAACCAATATTAAAGGTGCCATGAAAAACAGCCGGCTGGGAGATTGGAGCATGACAAAAGTTGTGCCGGCGGCGTTCATATTTATGTTTCCCATGGGCATGGATCAAAGTCCCTTTATATCATTTGAGCCTCAAAAATTCAACAGCCGCCGGCCCACAGCCCCGCCAAGGGATTACTAGAGAGCAGAGATGAATTCTTTCATGACCTTTGGGTTCGTTTGTGTCTTGTTCCCGTCGAAAAGCCTAGGAACATGAATTAAAATATATAAACAAAATTAAATTACCCCTCTTATGTCTTATATTTAAGGGAAGATACAGACATTTTGGGGTTGCAATGACTATTCTTTAAAATATTGGGAATGATGTTAATATTATCAGAACTCCAAGGGGTAATACGCAATTAACCCAAAAATAATGATATTTTGAGAAGCTTTAATCATGTTAAATTGTGTATAAATTTTTGTAGATTAAGTTCTAATTATCAAGAAATAATTAAAAAATTAAAAAATATTTTTAAAATAATTTAAAAATTAAAAAAATAAATTCAAAAGATAAATTTTTCTTTTTGACCTAAAAAATAAATTTATCTTTTTTTTATATTAATCTTTTAAACTTGAAAGTCTTTTCTGATACAAATTAATCATAATAATTATCTATAATTTTAATTACTTTTTAATCAAAAATAAATAATTCAATTAATTAAATTATTTGTTCAACTCTCCATTTTTTTCTCAATTTTTTTCAAACTAAACTCAATTAACAAATCTAACCAAATTTTCTTAATTATTTGAATCACACTTGCATAAACCGTGATTTTGGTTTCGGACAAATTGATTAGGACTCATGCAACATACAAAACTTCGGTGGAAGCAACAGCCAGCAACATGTTAGATCTCTCATTTTACAGTTGTGTAATAATATATAAATATAGGAATGGGATCAACTTGTTGGAAAATCATGAAGATCCGTGTTTCTTCATGTGGATTAACAGTATTCTCCACCATTGATGTGATCGAAAACTGAAAAAAGAGGTAGACCAGTGCACTAAACTTTGTGCTTACGTATTGCCCTACAACTAAAGACCTATAATTATGCAGCCGTTCAGAACATTGCATTTGCTCCTTGGGAAAAAAATATTCACTATTCCTGACGTTTAATTTACCTCAGGTTGTGTTAGGTAACAGGTTAGAAAATTAGAGATTCAACTTGCATTGCAGCAGACAAATATGAAGACGTGGAATGAAACCGAAGCTTGTCACAATCTGGAAGTTGGTGAGTGCACGAGCGACCCCCAGAAACAAGCCCTTTTGACAGAAAGAGAATTGAGTTGATGGAACCCCGGAACCTTTATGGATTCTTCAAACATTGGAGAAATTCTCTGTGTTTTTTTTTTCCCCGTCTTGCAAAGACCTAGGGAGACTAGCATTTGACTGCTTTAAGAACATTCTTGGTGCTTATTAATTTGCTTTTCTATTATCTAGCACTTGATTATGAAGGCACTTCCGTAGAAATGCTTTTATTGCATGATCTATTGGTTATTAGCGAAAGAAAAGGAGAAAAAGAAAAGCTACTTCCTCCCTAACAAGGCAAAGATTCACTACACCAAGCCATAGTCAAGAGACCATTACTGCTCATTTGTATTGTTTAAATTCTGAAAAGGGCAAAGCAGAAGCAGAAAAGCAAAAAGCAAATTACTACACTCGTAGCTTGATGAAGACATCGCCCCTACTCCTACCGTCAAGTGGTGGAGATAAAGCAGACTAAACTATTACCTACTAGCACCAAAGGTGGACTCTCTAGCCCAATCACTACAAAGTCTTATGTACAAATACCATTACAAATTCCTTCAGACATGCTAAAGAAAGAAAGAAAGAAAGAAAGAAAGAGAAGCATACACTTTATTTTCGAAAATCCTGGGCTATGTTTGATGTTGTTGTACTTCTGCTTCAGTTAGTAATTCAGTTTCGAAGTAGCAATGACAATACCTCAATCCCAAACATATTAAAAATATATTCAGATGAATAATCTTAAATACGAGTAATTTTCACTAAAAATTAGTGTCGACTGCCTCATTTTGAAAGCGTACAGTACCAAACTAAGCCTTTAATCTCCTCGGCATCTTCAACCATAAGCCTTCTATAACTGCTATGTAGTAGGTAGACATCTTTATTCTGATATAATCGACAGTTTTAGCGTAAAACATGCTCGAGATATATTCCATCCAGTGTATTAAAAATGGTCTGCAGCTGGACCATTGATGCCCGCTAGCTGTTTAATCACTGTAGAACTTATTCTTCATTGAAAAAGAAAAAAAAACTCTTCAAACTCTTCTCATCTTCTTTTATCTTTCTTTTTCTGATGATTCCTCTCAGCCTTAACCAAAAGTGTCATCATCAGTGAGATAGGGATCTTTCTTGTCTGCTGCAAGGAAATTAGTTTATAACATAAAGCCAGTCCACTCAACAATCATCAAACCATTGTTAAACCGTTCGTGCGCATACTTCTATGATATTATATTCTGTTTAAAGATCGAATGACAAGTCACCAAAGAATTTAGAACCTGAAATTTTTGATGTACCAACAGGAATAATATTTTTCTTGGAATTGAGACACCAAACACAGTTGATCTAGAGCCAACAGCTTTTCCCCTCACTCATTTTCCTCTCGACGTCTTCTCAGTTGCAGGAATTTTCTTTTCATTTTCTGGGTATCTTTCCAATAAGCCTACGGAATTAATCATCTAATAATAATCTGTAGCAGTACAACGATAGGATATTGAAGCTGTTTTTAATATTAATTCTTTCGTTATTGAGTTGGTCAAAAGTGAGTGTTTGGAATCATTGCTGGTTGGGTGCTTCCTTCTGATCAGATATAATAAACATTTTTTTTACTTACTGCTTCCCCCATTAACTAGTTGCTGTCTATCGCTCTTATTATTCGCCTTTCTTTCTAATCAGCAAAAAGGATTTTTGCTCAGTGATAAGGTAATTATGGTACATCTTGAGACCAAGAAAATCAACTGGGAAATTGTGGATTGACAAGATTCGGTCGTTGTTTTTCCTTTTACGACTACTAAATGCCAAATTTGCCTCTTTATGGGTTTCAACTAGTATTACTTATTACTGAGTATATTTGTAACTGTTGAGTTTTTACTTAATTCGAAGTTCTGGTGAACATGTTAATGTTCAGTGATCTTTTATTTACTAATATTTAACATTTAGTACTTTTATTTTACAACAGTTTTACATTAAAAGGTACCCGAAACTGTCCTAATACAGGAAAATTGGCTTTTTTGGGGGGTTCTCTATGAGATAAAACATTGATATTTTTGGTAAAGAAGATGGTCAAATTCTAGATTGAAGATGCTTAGCCTAGCTTGATGGCTCTGTATATTTTCTATAGTACAGTACAAACTTGATAATGAAAGCATCTCTGTCTATATCAGAATATAATACGCCAATGCCACAATCTGTCCCTCGAGATGATTTGTCACAATATCTGCTTGCTGGATGCTTAATCTTGAAGATGTTTTATCATGATCATATCAAATTTTCAATCACAAGTGATCGAATCCTGTAGATTTTGGTTCCTACCAGCATGAATTTAAATATTGTGTCCGTTTGGAGAAAATGCCAGCTGATATTGTTATCCTGACACATGGGAACATCACTGCTTCTTTACTTTGTTGAAGAAAACTTCCATGGCTTTTAACAGTAGGAAGGATATAATTGTCCTTTGGTTCAACAGTTCCAGTGCCAGGAAAAACAAGGGCTGTCTTCGTATGTCCTAAAGGCAAACTTGGTTTGGTCACAAGAGGAGAAGATTTTAGAAAGATTATTGACTCCCCGGACAAGCCATCGACACTCGTTAAGACTTCAAATTCTTCGTCATGATTGAAGCCATGATTTGACAACACTAAAAACAGATGAAACATAAACTCTGTGTATGTGTGTGTGTGTGTGTGTGTGTGTGTGTGTGAACTCTCCACCAGCCCTGGAAATTCTTTTGACTGCTCTTTCATTGGAAAATGAAAATCTCGTTTCAACATCATTCAGCAATTCATCTCCTCCTGCATATTTCTATTCCAAATTAGGGCATGAAGGGTGAAGACTCACTCATCAAGAGCACCAAAAGCCAATGCGGCCGAGCAAAAGCAATGATTACTGTGAACAATAAACAACATGATTATGCTCATACAACCTATCAAATTCCCGGAAAAATGTGTAAATTAGAAGCCAATTAGGCCATGTCATCAATACAGAATCATATCAGTTCTTATAGTCAATGCTTGGACGGCTCCCAATTAGTTTTGTTGCCAAAACAAAAAATAACATGTGCAATGTCCCTAGTCTCCGATTCACGACTGTCTTATTATCCATTATTTTATTGCTGTATGATTGCAGCTGGTAGTCAATTAACTTCTCATCCCAAGTTAGAAAAACCCACCAGTTGCTCCAAAACAGAGTCAAAATTCGTAAGCAGACCATCAAATTCTCTCTTTACAAAGGGTTCAAAAAGAGTTGAGTGCAATATTTACTTGAACAGAATTCACAGAGTACTCTGGATATATTCCAGGATTATACTATATTAGAGATCTTAAGACCTGCTCTTTATCTCTGCCAACCAATAACATGACAAAATTTGGTTATTTCTTCTGAAAGTCACAGCAATCTGCAAATAATATTGAGTACAGAAAAATTCGTGGGCTCAAGAACAGTGACAAGAGATTTTCATATGTTATACTATTATAATAAACACCGATGGAATCTACCATCAAACATATAAATTACAATAGCAAAGAATAAATTGTCCGTTTTTGTTTTCTCTTACTACTTTACCACGAATAACGTGATCATGATCGGTATTTGATTCTCCAGGAGGACGCGAAAAAGAGAAGAGAACCAATATCGAATGACCTCTGTTCTGTTTTAATACTGCATTTTGAAACACTAACCAGTAAGCTTCCTTTCCTTCTTTGGAAGGAATTTTGGTCAACTTCCCATGTAAATCATTTTATAAGTGTATAAATATTCATAAAACTGATGCTAACAGGGCATGCATGGCTGCCGTAAGGCTTCATTTTTCCTGTATTTATAATTTTAACATACATGAATTTTAATTAAAGGTACTGCAAACAGATGACACAAGTGCCCGATAAAGCTCTAAAATTTGACTTCTTTTTTTGATTTAACATTAAGTTTAATAGAAATCACACTTAAAGAACTCACCTATCACTGATTACATTTGTTAACACATGTACATTATTGTCCATGTTTCAGTTTTAAAGAATTGGTAATCCAAAGTCAAAAGACCTTTCTTGAAGTGAAGTCATTATTATTAGAATTGATTACCATATATACAAAAGACAACTGAGAAAATTTTATAAAAAGAAAAAAGCTGCTACCCAGCCTACAACTACCCAAATGAAGAAAAAATTTAACCTCAGCAACATGATGTACTAACTTATTGAAAAGCCCTTTTGAAGTTCTTAGCTTAAAAAAGCAGTTTTGGGTTGCATGTTGCTTGTTGCATGAACCTAAAACTTCCTAAGAATAAAGAAGAAGAAAGCTGCTATGCAGCTATATCAGAAGTCAGAAGCAGCCATAATAGTGAAACTGCCGCTGGCCATAACTGCTTACAAAAGGTCCTCCTGATCCTCTCATTGCCCCCACGGGATCTTCTTCTTCTTCTTGCAACCCATCAAGCTACAAGAAGCCATTCAATAAAACAGTAATTTAAATTCCAGAATTATTGTTAAACATTTTAATAATCACATTAAAGAAAGTACTGGAAACATATATAATACCCAGAGCTCATCTTCGTCCTCATCTCTGGCAGAACATGCAGGTTTGGGTATCTCACCAACTTCGTCGTTGCGTGCGAATCTGCCACGTATGCGGGGTCGGTTGTCGGCTAGTGTTTTTCGGCATGCATACTTGCATCAACAGAACAAACCGGGAAAAAAGAAAATCAAACATGATTAATTAAGGACAATTAATCAACTAAATATAATAAAACTATACTCTCACGAAGATTTTGACACTGATAAAACAACATTAATTAATTATTAACTACCTTAATTGTCTTGTTGAAGTTCCTTTGATTACGTTTGGCTCTGTACTTCAAGATCCTTTCTCTTCTCTCTTCTGCGCTGTAACGCCCAACTTTAAAGTTTGCTTCCTCCATTAATGAGGTCTCTGTAGCTAAAGGACTTGAGGAAGACCTCTGGGTTTTATGCGGTGTTCTTATATTCTGGAAAAGCCAAAAGATAAAAAGAATTAATTTTAGACATGAAAGTGACAAAAGAAACAGGGTGAGACAGAGTAAAAACAGGGGATTGAGGGTAAAAAAAGAGTGTAAACTGACTTGTAAATCTCCTGTGCTGCAAACTCTCCTCATTTGTCCTGCGAAAAAGCTGTTTTCTGCTGAGCTTAAAGCTTGGTTATGGAAGTTCGGAGATTCCAAGAGAGCATTAAAGCGAGGCTGGAAAAGAAATCCAGGCTTTCCATCAAAAGAATTGCTACTATAGCTTCTCTGCATGTACTTTGTTACATTTTCGGCACCACTATAGCTGCGAGGAACAAATGGTTCTTCAATTTGATTATAATAAGAATCAAAGCCTACTATAGAATCCTCACTTTTGACCTCGATAGAATCCAAACCAGAGAAATCTTGATACCCATTTGCGAGAGGCTGCAAATGGTTGGCCTGGCAAAGACTTAGATTTTCAAGCAGATGACTTGGAGGTGAAGAAGAGAGAATAGTATTCGCAAATTGGTCAATTGAAGAGAGTTCATCAATTGGGTTTTGGTTGTTTTTTGAGCCGCTATTGTTTGAGATTGCTTGCAGAATATCAATGGAAGAAGAGTCACAAAAAGGAGAGAAAGAATCAGGACAGAAATCAAGCTTTCCCCCATCGGAAGAGAGGACCATTTCTGGGCTAGAATGTTGGCGGCAAAAGGAGTTATCAAAAATGTAAAGATCAGAAGACATTGAAAAGACGCTTTGATTGTAATAATTAAGAAACCGAAAGGAAAAGCAGCACAGGAATTGAGAGAAGCCGCTGCTGTTGCTGTTACTGGTGATGGTGGTGTTGCTGCTTCTAATCACTCGCTAATACTTTTTCATGGCTATTTTGTCTCTGTATTTGGGTTGTGAAACGGCCACAAAACACAACTGGCACTTGGCCTCTTATTTATTCAATCAGGGCTAAGGCATTACCAGGCGCAAGAAGACAAAGAAAAGCGAGTTCTCGTCTCTGTCCTCGAAAAGAAAGGAGATTTTAAAACAATTAACAACGGAGACCAGTCCACTTCCGTTGATATAAAAACTCTCTACACTTCTGTCCCTATACTTTATCTTAATTGGTTTCAAACCCCTTACTATACAATTCCTTCTATTATCACGGGGCAACGCAACAATCGTGGGTAGAATCAGAATCGCTGTGAACCGATTTAAAAAATTAATTTTAAATTAAAATTCGTTTTTTTTCGAATAAATTTTAGTTTCAAAGATAGTAGAATTGAAACCAAACTAATAATTTAATTTATTTTTAAAAATTAAAATTATTTATTTAATTTTTTAAAATATAAAATAAATAAAAATTTATACTTCTTAAATTATTTAATTAATAAAATAATAATATTTAAAATTTTTATTAAAATTACAAAAAAAATAATTTTATTAATTTTAAATAAACACTTTAAATTTAAAAATAGTACATAGTACTAAAATTTATTATTGAATTTTTGTAAATATAGCACTTACATAAAATATATTCATAAATTGAATAAATAGTTTATTTTTTTACACCGTGAACATTCTTTACATCGTGAATATTTTTTATCCGTTAAATTACATAAAAAAATTAATTAATATATTTATAATATTTTATTTAATTTAATTTATCATATTATTTATATAATAATTTTAAAAAATTATTGTGTATATATATTTATTTATTTATTTTAAAATTATCAAATAAATTAATAATTATAATAAATAAATATGTGTACGACATAATATTATTAGATATATAATTTTTTATGTATTTTATTATTTTTATAATTTAATATTATTAAATTAATTTTTTTAAAAATTAAAAATTATAAAATTTAAATAATTAATAAATAAAATAGTTTATTCTAAAATTAAAATTAAATAAAATTTTAAAAAATAAAATATCTTATTAACGAGAACAGATTCTAATTCTACGCAGAACCGAAACTTAATATGATTTTGCACAGCCTTATATTATGGGTCCTATATTTCACCGTAATTCTAAAAAGTGCGTATACATTTCAATACTTTAATAAAGAGGACAGCAATAATAATAATTAAAAAATCTAAAATCTAAGATATTTACTAAAAAGGACATGTGTCATATTTTAAATTGATTTACAGATAAATATTTCCTCCGTCCGGCGTAACCATATGCTGAAGTATTTAGCGTTGACCCATTCGTTGCCAGATCAGCATTCAACGACTAGTGGCCAATCAAAACGCGACATTGTAATATAGTTTTTATTTTGTTTTTATATTTATTTTTTAAAATTTAAATCGCATCGGCCATCTGTCTGCGTCCTAGTCTTCTTGGAAGTCTTTCGACGGTCTTCTCAAATTGGAAACCTCGCCAAAAAGCCACGTCGTTTTAAGAGCATCTGCGTGCTAGTTATTCCATTCAATTTTTCAAACGCGTACCTGAGCTTGATCGATTTGGTTTCGGGAGTTTGAATCTCGGGGGGGATCCTGCAGCAGCGATGGCGATGACCGGCGATAAAATGGATAAGATGCAGCTCCGCCAGAATTACCAGAATCTATGGCATACCGACCTCATGAGAACCATTGTACAAGATCCTCCCTGTATGTACATATTCTATGTATATATATATATATTTCTTTTTTTTTTTCCGTGTGCATTTTGTGTTGTATTTCTGATTGGTTTCTCTTTGACTTTGCAGATTGCTTGTTTTCGTGTTTCTGGTGGGTAGCAATATGGCTCTGTTCGTTTCATTAATTGCGGTTATGGATCTGTTAATTTATCAGTCATGTTCATTTATGATTTTAGGTTTTCGTTTAATATGAAAGCTTGCTTGACTTGTTCAAAGATTTACATGTTATGATGTTTGTTTTATGTACATTTGAAAAGATTGACTTTGTTTACTTTAGTTCTCTTTCAACGTTGTTATATAGGTTGATAAATAGAGTGTCAATTATAACTTATAAAATTGTGGAACAATCTCTTTAGTAATTTATATTGGATACATTTGCAGAATGACTTCATAACCTGAAGCTAAAAGCTATGCCTTCGGCTATAAGCTTTGGTCCATTTTAGGTGCATTTAGAAGTTGGTAATGTTTGCTTAATGCTGTCATTCGAGCTTTGTTTTGTTAGCTGATTTTTATGGTATTTGCCCACATCTAAATTATATTTATTTATACTGATATCATGGTATACTAGTTGATTCCTTGCAATAACTCTTCAATTTTACACCTGAGTCAAGTATTGATACAATGCATGAGTCTTGATTATGGTTAGCATGATGAGGTATGCAACATTTGTTAGCATATGCTTTAAATCTAATAATATTTTGGATATTTGGTATATTTGTATCATGACTTTTTGATTTATATATATCATTTGAATATTTCATTATTATATATTGGTCTGTTTAATAAATGTAATAATGTCTTTAAAATAGGAAGTTCAATTAATTGTACACTATTTTTAAATATTCAGTAATCAAGTATTTTTGTGAATAGGATAATAATAATAATGTATCGCGACTAGTATATATAATGACTAATAATAACATACGTATATTATGATATAAGATATCAAGTCAACACATAAGTGCAAATTAGTGAACTAATGTACTAGACCGATTCATCTTAAGAATGCTACATGAATCATTACAAGGGTCATAAGTGATTCTCATAATGATAATGTGGTATGCAATCTTTAGACTTAAGATCACCATGGTTTTTAACATAGAGAATGACACATTTTGAAATTTTTAAATGTCATCTGTAACAAGATAAATTATAAAGAAAATAATTAAATATGTCATAACTCGCATAGAAGGATGTATATGATCAAGATAGAATTTGTCCCTTTTATATAATAGGAGTAATAGTTTAAACCCTTTAATTGAGTGAGATTTTGAAAAATACATGGTTATACTCAAATAAGTTAATATGTGATATTGACTTTATTTAATAGAATATGTCTACTCATAATATCAAATAAATATAAAATTGAATTTTACGAAAATGATACATTTCATATCTCATGTTCAATTAAAATATTTAAGATAAAAAGATTAAATTATACAGTAAAATTAGTCACTGATAAGGTGATATTAAACTACTGATATTTTCGTTACTTAAGTAATCATGATGTGTTGTTAGACACCGCTTATTACTTGTAATACTAAAATTAAATTTTATTGTTACTGTTAACGTTATGAGAACCTATTAAATCACACATTAAAATTGAGAATAATATATATATATATATATATAATCGTAAATGAGTTTAGAATTCGTTGAGTTAATTAGATATTAATTTTGACTAAGTCCATTATGTAAAAGGACTAAATTTATTAGTATCTATTTTACTAAATAAATTGAGTTTTATAAGAAAACTCAATCAAATAAGTTAAGTATAAATTAAAGACTTAAATATGTGATATTTATGTCTTAGAGGCGTGTTTAGGTTTTATTTTTGTATCTTACTCTTGAGAAGAGAAAAATACACAAAATATCACACATTCAAATCACAGGAGTTAACACTTCAAATTAGATTTCCGATCGTGTAGATACTATAGAGACGCAAAAGCAATTGATTTGTGTTCGTGGTTTGACAAAATCGTTTAACTAGAGGTATGTATGTATTTACTGCATTGAACTGTATACATATGATAATACTAGGATTTATTGTATGGATATTGGAAAACAAACTATATATTTTGTGTATTTTTTCTGCATATATGTACTAGTTTGCTTACAACATTAACCATTCCAGGTCTTAAGATTGACTGACTATTGAAATAGTTTTTAGAGGTTAGAATATCATTTGGACTTCCTCCTGGTTTTGTGATTTTTAACTTGTGTTTTTGGTGCCACAATGTTTTCTGATTTTGCCAGTTAACTACTTCACTTTTGTTTTTAAATCCTGCTCGTAATTTTTCACATGCCAAACAGCTGAACAGTCATACAACTTTCTTTGGAAGTGAATAGTCTCTGCTCAATGAATTATGGCTGCTATAAAACAGATGCATCATAGACGGTTCTTAATCTATATCTCCAACAAGGAAAAAAAAAATTGAAAGAACATGTAGTAGTCAAGCTTGTGTATGTAATTAAATATTCAATTCTAACTTCTTGCTTGTGTTTTCACTTCTTAATACCATCATTCTATAATTATTCATGTTCCTGATATTTGGTGCTTTGGTTTTGATTACATTTTGATTTGCAAGATATCTTCTAGTTGTTTTCTTCTTGTATTGCAACACATCTGATAACCTTTGTTTCATTGTAGTGCGCCATGTGTATCTTACCTGCTTCGGAAACGAGCGCTTTACAATGACATGTCCAGGTCACCAACACTTCTGATACCCATTTAACAATTATCTGAACTGACATAATATAGTATATTTTGGTGTAAATATAATACTGTCTTGTTTGTAATAGGTATGTTTGTTGCGCTGGTTATATGCCCTGTAGTGGCAAGTGCGGAGAAAGCAAATGTCCTGAACTTTGCCTTTGCACTGAGGTATGGAGTTTATTTGGTTTTGATTGTCAATGCCGCTACTTCAATTGGTTTTGATCTGATGCTGCTAGGTTTAAACTCTACCATCATGTATCTTTGAGATCACGGGAAGAAAGAAATACCAAGAAATAGTGACTGTTAGAACTGCCTCTGAAACGGAATTGGAAAAATTGCTATGTAATACCATATCATTTTCATTTTTCTTGGATTTGAGGTTTTCAAAATGTCAATTCACATTTGTGGATAATTTCTTGTACCACCTTCTGCCCTTGAATATTCAAGCCAACCTTGTCAGTTTCTAGACTCTAGCCTATAGGAACAAGTCAAGCCACTTTTCCATGTTACCAAAGAATTCATCCTGACTACATTAGAGACAATTAGCTATGGGTTCTGGGCAGCACAAAGGGAAAAGGAATTCATTAATCACGAGCCTCCTTTTGATATTATTGCACACTGTTGTGCAGCACAAAGAATTCGTCTTGTGTAGTGGGGTTTCAGTTTATAAACTGGCATATCAGTTGTAAAGAACCTATATTTTTTATTATTACTAAGTCCATTTCTTTTTGACGTTCCAGGTTTTTTGCTGCTTTGGAAATTCGGTGGCCTCTACCCGCTTTCTGTTGCAAGATGAATTTAACATCCAGACAACTGCCTGTGATAATTGCATTATTGTACTGTCCCTCACTATTATAGATCAATCTATTATTATACGTGCGCTTCTTTATGATTTGTTAAGCTTCTTTTTTCTTCATATGCAGGGCTTTATGTTTTGCCTCAGCCAAGTTGCATGTATATTTTCCATAATTGCATGCATTGTTGGAAGTGATGAACTCCGGGAGGCTTCACAGATACTGAATCTATTGGCTGATTTAGTTTATTGCACGTAAGGGTTTTCCTCCTTCCCACACTAAAAGTGCTTAGGCTAAATGACCAAAATATCCAACTGATGTGCTATGTGTTTTGTTTTGCAGGGTTTGTGCCTGCATGCAGGTATGCGGGTGATTCAATTCAAGTACTTGCAAATTGAAATACTTTTAAAGAAATATTTTCACATTTTGTTGTAATTATCCGCAGACACAACATAAGGTTGAAATGGACAAAAGAGATGGCAAGTTTGGTCCACAACCAATGGCAGTGCCCCCTCAGCAACAAATGTCTCGCATTGATCAGCCATACCCTTCGTCAGTCGGATATCCACCTCAACAAGGATATGGCTATCCACCACCTCAGGGTCATGGTTATCCACCACCTCAGAGCCATGGCTATCCGCCACCTCAAGGCTATCCACCTGCAGGTTATCCTCCTCCTGCATACAATCAAGGTCATTACCCACCTCCTGGCTATTAGGGGGTATGTTCTTCTGCGTCATACCTGGTTTGCTGTCGTGCATGTTGGTTTGGGAAATGAACTTAATGAGACTTGCGAGTTATCAACTGGGGTATGAGTGAAGCTGCATCTTCCACATAAGATTTACTTACATCCTAGTATACCCGCGTCTTTATATCGCCATTGTTGACTAAACACTCAAAATTACTGTCTCCATGTCTATTATCATACTCAATTTTTATTTTTATTTTTGGTTTCCTTTTAAATTTATTTTCCCATGCGTTATTTGTAAGTTTTGCAGTAGGGGTAGGTAGTTATATTGGTAATGCATTTTACTTGAGTGACTAGTTAGGGTACGTGATTTGATTTAATCATTCTTATGAAGATAAACCTACAATCAAGCTACATCATTCCAGATAATTTTGTGCGATTAATTAGAAGAAATGACCAAAGCTTCTTCTGTTACCGTCCAATTCTGGCTTTCTAGCATCCCCCAACGTGAGTATTTCAAGTGGCCACTTACAGACCTAAATCCGACCAACCCATCAACCCATATGGAGGTTCCCATCCTTCATCATACTACCTGATGTGATCCTCTCTATATTCCCAATTCCCATCTTCATTCAGTTAAGAGTTCATATAATAATCTTGAACTCCGTCGACCGCAGGCGGACGGCGTTATAGCTTTTGTCACCACCTGTTTACGTTACGGCACGCTGCCGCTGCTTTCGCAATCCTGACGAAGGGTGACCTAAATTAACGGCGTAACTAGAAAGCAAGTCGGTTGACCAATTTTATACTTTGAAAGCTAATTTATTTGATGACCCAGAAAAAAAAAATCAAATTAAATTAACAATATATAAGAATTAAAATTAGGTGGGCATTATTAGGACTTCCTCATAAGAAGAACTCTATCACCGTGTGGGCTCTTTCTTAGAAAATTCACACGCGGGGCCATCTAGAACTTGACACTTGGCGGAGTTTAATTGTTCCACGTAGTGACTTTTTAAAAATATAATTACTTTGATAATTAATGAATAAGTTAAATTATTATTATGACCAAGTTGAATTGAACCTTGAAAGCTGTTGCAACCAACGCACCAAAATTTGTACTATTATTAGAATAAAAGAACATATACATTAATAGGAAGAGTGTACATTAATCATGGTTGGTCTTTTAATATTCCTTGATGACACCATTAAATTGGAAGCACTTTCGGTTCATCCATCCATCCCACCCTTTTAATATGAGCATCTATCTCTCATATTATTTTATTTGGAAAATGAAAATCGGGGTTTGGTTCATATGGAGAAGAAAAAAGCCACATGAATGATTGAAAATTCTATCATCTTTCAAGTGGAATTATCTTTTATCATATTATTATATATTAAAATATTTAATTATTAAAAAAATTATATTTATATTAATAAATTAAATTAAATTATTAAATTTTTATTTAATTAAAATTTATTTTAATTTTTAAAATTTTTTATTTTTTAAATAATCTTACTTTATCGTCATAAATATTGTGATAAAATAATATCATTCAAAATTTTTTTACCGAATTAATGTAGAAATCTATTAGACCTGCACTTGTCTGGAATGCTCTTTAACTCCAAGGTGGCTGACACTAACTTTACAGATAATTTGTTAATCACCATTGATTATTATTAACTAATCACTAATCCTTCTCTTTTAAGTGGTAAGAGCTTTCAAAATAAAATGTGGGTTTAGTCCATTTTATTGATTTGTAATTATTAGCTAATTTATGTTCCATCAAGTAGATGCAGTATTACCCCACAATTAATTAAAAAAGATTCAAGTCGAAAACATAAATCAAGAGAATTATTAGATCCAAATATTAATCTTCATTAACCCGAAATTAGAAAATTATTAAAAAAAAAAATTTACAAGAACATATTGTAATTCTAATATTTGCTCAATTTTCATTTTGTTTTTACCCGGATCGTTTAGCTTGTATATACACACCACCAACCTTTTCAATCCCAGAAAGAAAATCAAAATCTATAACTCTGTAACCCGAGAGTAGTCGCCGTCGTAGAACTCAGGGATTCCGGAGGCTTCCCAGAGTCGCTCATTGAAGGTATCTTGCATATCGTCAGGAATGAACGGCGTTCGACACAAAGGGCACGTTTTCTGATCGTATCCCATCCAACGGTCGAGGCAGCTGCGGTGAAAGATATGTCGACAGTTGGTGAGCCGTCTGATCTCGTCCTGGTCTTCAAACTCGTACAGACAAACAGCGCAGCTGTCTGGTGGGTCGACGAGCTCGGAGAACTTGACAACTGGCAGGATTTCTCGGATGAGAAGGGCGGAGACAGAGAGAGGAGCAGGGGTTCGAATGGTCGGCGTGTCAGGCCAGGCAATGTCAGGTTCGAGAAATTCCTGAAGACCCAGATAGCTGAAAACAATAGAGATTACTTTTCTGACGAAACCCAGCAGATAAAGCGTGTAAAGGAGGAGCTTTGGAAGGAGGAAAAACTCTGTGCAGGCAACGGGGAAACCCATGATTTGGACGGAGAGATAGAAAGTTCAAGAATAAGGAAGGAGTGGAGAGAAATGGTTTGAGTCATACAGAGGCTTGAGAGTAAACTAGCAGCGAGGAGTTTGGGTTTTTATGGAGAATGACAGCAGAACCTGCACGTAGGACTGAGATTGCTTTATTTTTATTTTTATTTTTATTTTTAATTAGTGTGTATCTTTTTGCAACAAAATATGTAGATCTATTTTGTAATATTATTTCTTAATTTTAAATATTTTTAATAAAATAAGGGATTAATTACGATACGATTGAAATTTTTTATTTAACTTTTTTAATTCTTATACCAATTATTTTCAAATTTTTGTTAATTTTTATCTATTCTATCTTAAATTTTTTATATTAATTATTTTAATTTTTACATTAAAAAACGTAAACTGTATATTAATAATTTTCAATAAGTAATATATATACTTTTTAATTATGTTTATTTTTTTTTAATTAACGATTAAAATTTTAAATCATTTAACATAGTAACGTGTTGTGTTATGTAATTACAATAAAATTTTAAATCTACAAAGATTGAGAAAGGGAAAAGGATTTTCAATTATTAAATAATGGACCAACAACAAGAGGGAGGGGGAAAATAAAGGGGAGTGAGAGCCACAGTGTTGAAATATACAAGACATGGAAGTGGGGTTAATTGGTTCCACCAATACTCCAAAGGGAAGCCCACAAAAACAAGTTCTTGATTAAGATTAGTAGCAAAGCAAATTCATTGCAATAGTGGGGTTGAAATTTTGATGTACATTTGACACATCATGGAGTCATTGTCCCATCTTGAATTGGGTGTACCATGCCAATGGCCAATTTCAAATGACCTTATGTCATGATTTGGAATAATTTTGACCTCCTTCACTCCAATGATGCCCACGGTATGGTCCTCACAATCGGGGTTTGTGGATCCTTTTGAAATTTAATTCAAAAATAAAATTTTTTAATTATATATCATTAATTATATTTTAATTTAATAATAAATTCGATAAAAATTATATTTTAAAAATTTACTTAAAATCATAAAAAATTAAAATTACTTTATTTTACTTTTATTTTTTTTAATTTATATTCATTAGTTATAATGTATCGTGAAAAAAATTTATATTGTAAAATAATTATATCTTTATTTTAATCAATGGAAAAAATCCCATGTGCAAAATACATGAAAGAAAATGAATGTGGTCACGAGATAGATTTGATGGTTTTTCATAAAGGCAAAGTACACGATTTAAATGAATAGCATAAGTTTTAGGAGTCAAGTCATGGAAATGACGCTTTGATCAAACCTCGGCAAAAGAATGATCAACACGGCGATCATATTTTATTTCAACACACTTCACATGATTGTCTCGTGGCATTGAATTATGTGAATCCCATCCATGCCAAGATTAGAGAAAAAGATGGGCATAGGCATGAATGAATGCTGAAGTTAAAGAATCAAGCAATTGCGGTGCGGTGGGTGATTGTTGTGAACAGAAATTAATTGGCATGTAGGGTTATAAGAGCAGACAAGGAGTGTCGGATGAGAGTGGTGAGCCCTGGCCAACAAGCCAATGAGTATGGGTCTGGAATTGGATGAAGAGAAAATAGAAAAGGCCATGGCATTATGTATGTGGGTAGGGAAGCTCATGTTCATGCTCAATGGTTCATGGTCATTGCTGATCAGCTTCGCTCCACCATGCAGCAGCACCTAGGCCTTGGTTTTCTTGCCCATATGCTCTGACAAAATGTCCCAATACCGCCAAGACAAATTTAGGCCCACGCGAAATTTAATTTATGTGGGGGCTGCCCGACCGCTGTGCGCGGAGCACTCACCACCACCTTTGCTTCTTCACTTGTCTCATTCCTCGTCCCTGTTTATTCCGTGTACAGACCCAGTCCATGTCCTGTAACGAATCACTGTCACTTTTTCTTCTCCACATAACCTTTTTATTTTTTTAATGTCTCCTAGTTTGCTGTAAATAAATACCCTTTTCATGTAAGGCTGTGATATGAGTATGCATTTGGGCAAAGCTCTCTGGCATTTTGGCCTTATTTGGTACACATTAACAAGTACGCCAGCTAAATCCAACCAAGATCCAGTCCTCTGTTTTTACCAAAGTTATTAACTGTATTTCACAACACTGTTGTAATTTATTAATGCAACTATCTAACCAAAAAGCATGATTTTCTATACCATCCTATCAGAATTTGCCTGCCATTAGGATGAACTAAGAATCAAATTTTGTCCATTTGGGAAGCTATGTATCAATGTGCTTCCGGCTTTGCTTGTCAGGAATTGTCGATTAAGCTTCAAAAGAATGGCCGATAATAAGTTCTAATAGTTAAATAAGACAATTAACAGCAACTTGCATTATAAATTACGTCATTAATGCCATCAAGATGGTTCATTTGTCTGGGTCATGCTTGAATGGAATTGACATGTGAGAGGATGTTGATCACCGCGGATATGGGCTGACGAGGACCCCCCTTAGTTTTTTGGAAAGATAGTGGTTTACAGACAAGTCACTGTCCGATGGTTTGGCTTTCGACATCTTTACTGTACACCCACGTTTTGTTTGAGGCACAATTACAAATCCTTCACAAATTTACAGTAAATTCCTGAATTATATAGAAGGAAGATAGTATCTTTCTCTGTTCATCTCTATCTCTCTCTCTCTCTCTCTCTCTATCACATTCCATGCAAGTTACAACCATGAAAACATTATCTTCTCTCTAATGGAGGCAAAGCTTCTTTCCACTTTGACTCTTGATTTGGATTGTCATCTGGCCTTTGGGACGTCACTGTCTAATCTTATTCTTTCCCCGCAAAGGTATAATCCATCTACCTTTGTTTTGTATATTGAGATAACGACATTTGTTCCGGTCCATGAGTTTTGATAAATTACAATTACTAACACATTCTTACATTTTTTTTCATACTAGTCTCTACCGTTGGATTTAATCCCAAATTTTACTTTCCTTAGAATTAAGGTAGTTAATTGTGGGCTAATCCTTGCCATGATTATAATAAATTTAATCATATAGTGTGATTTATTGATAAATTTATTCTAATTATAGCTAATTTTCTAACAATGATTAGAATAAATAATAATTTCCGATCACAAAAATTTATTCTAATCATGACAAAGTTTTGACCACTTGTAGCATGATTAAAACTGAGGCTTCCATTATAATTAGTGTGATAGAAACTTAACTTTAAAAATTTTAAATAATTCTTTAAAAATTGTAATTAACGAATAGTTATAAAATAGTTCAACATCTTGCATATTGGTACGCAAACAAACCAAATCTGTAGTTATGAATATGCAAGATCTTGAAATATTTTGTTATGATTGATTAATTTCAAAAGTTTTGGAGTCCATTCAATACCAATGATAAAATTTATTTAACTTTTTGGAGTGGAGATTATTTTAATAAATTAAATGCCAAATATTATCATTTAAAAAAAAATTTTCCAATATCCTCTTATACATGTTGATAAAAGTTATTGGGTAATGGAATTGATTGAGACAGTACTTGAAGGAAAGAGCCAAATGAAGAGGAGATTTCCAGATTGATAAGAATGTGATGATACAAAAGATACTCAAGGTAGCATCAGCAGCAGAGCACAACACAACAGAAGAAGAAGAAGCAAAGGACATAGGCCAGAAGGGCATGGCATGTGGGGATGTCTGCTTTCTGTTGTATTTGTTCCTAACCCCACATCATTCATGCACCCATCTCTCTAAATCAAAAAATGCATGCAATTTTAGCTTCATTGGTCAAATCATATAATTTGTTCTTTGCTCCACATCAAACAAGACTATAATGAACCCATTAGTTTCATATTTTTAAATTTCGATCATTATATTATAATAATACATAATTTAATATTATTTTAATTATTTTAATAGAAATTAAAGATAATAACTACTTTAATTTTGAAATAAAAAGATCAATTTTCTCAAAATATTTGTGAGAATAAATTTTTTTTAATTAAAGTTTTTTCTTTTTAATTTACGAGAGTATATATTTATACTAAAATAAATTTGGTCAAAGATCGATTTAAACGACAATAAATATAGTTTTAATTGTAAGAATGTCAAAACTTGCAGACTTAGATGTTATTATCCCAAAATGTTATGGGCGTGAATGGCTATAATGTTTAATTAGAAAAAGGAAAGAAAGCTAATATTATTTAAAAGAGTAAGATGCAAGCGTTACCTTATAATTTAAAAATGCGGCTTAGCTTTGCGCCGTGGTTGAGCAAAGGGAATTTCAGCTACTTTAAATTGAAATTCTAATGACAGATAATTGGACATCATTATCTTTGGCAACTTGATTACTCAGAATAATGTTTGCGTTAGCAGTCATGATGATCAAATTAAGCTATGGGTGGTGTTGAATTCAAGAACTATGTACTTAAATGGAAGAAATTTTTGTGGGTCCAAGGCCCAAATTAAAAAAAATATGGACATGAGTGTGACAATGTTTAGACCCATTAGCTTTTAGTTTATTAACAAAGGTACAAGTTATGATGTCAATGGTCCACTAATGGTTAATGTATGCCTTTATTGGGGTTGCTTGGGATGCAAACAAAGCAAGAAAGAAAGGCAGCAATAATATAAATGGAAGTGATAAGAAGAAATAAGTTGGAAAGCAAAAATCTTTATTTGATAGGGCTTTGTAAATTATGTAATGTATTTTATCTACTGGGTTATGGGCGGAAATTTTATCGGAGATTTTTATTTTTGCAATCTACTCTTGTGTGATTCTTATTGAAGCATATACTCGAGGGTTTATGAAAGATAGACATAAGGAACTAATAGAAAAAGAGCTCCGGTTCAAAGATTCAAGTTAGTGTGTAAATTAATTGTATACCAGCAATGATAAACCCCAAAACTGGACCAAGAGCACTTTCTCGAGAAAAAAAGCTTTCTCGGCTGTGGTAGATCAAAAGGAGAACGGTTAGGAGAAGTGGATATTTGGTCTCTAGAGGGCTTTGGCGTGCTCATATTGTGCTTACTAGCAACCACCTTGCAAGTGAATCTCAAGTGTGGATTTCGAGTTTGCTAACTATCCAATAGAGACCCAATTGAGCAATCACCGAGACATCAGCCATTGAAAATCGAGTAGTGGGCCCATTGGCCCAACTCAAATTCATTGGAGCAGCCCATCAACTGAGAACACCACTAGTTGTCCACCACTTATCAAATTTAAAGCGCTTCGGAGCTCGTGCCGAATATTTGTATTCTAAAAAAATATTCGAACGGTGTATTGAGCGTATAACTGGGGTGCCTACAGTAGTCCTCCGATTGAAATGTAAAGGCCTTAAATTTAATTATGAATGCCCGTATATGCAATATAAGAAAACATCATATACCTTCACATTTGCAGATCATGGTCTGAGATTGAACCACACTACGTGTACGGTGTACATATACACCAATGTTTACTCTACAAAGATGACTTAAAGATCAAAACTTATGATATGGAGAGCATCATAATTACAGTGCGAATTATAGCACATGATATTTCCCTCAACAAGGCTGGATTTGCTTTCACTATTGTCCGGCTATAATTCCAATTTATGCCTGAGTTACACTGCTTAAAAGAGGTATCTGTACATGCTTTTTGTTTTACTTGAAGGAAAAAAGACAAACGGGTGGTTTTGGTTGGCCACGTGTACACCACCAGATATGGTTGATTTAAGATCACACGACACCTAACTGCCCAATTCCTTTTTTATTTATTTAGTTATTTATATATATTTATATTAGTAAAAAAAAAAAAAAAACTTAGTTAGTATAATTTTATTATTTTAATTATTTAATATAATAAAATTACTTAAATAAAAAATAAAAAAATTATAATTTTTATTATATTTAATAAATATTTTTTATTTTATTAATTAAATAATTTTATTATATTAATTATATTAATATAATAATACCGCAGCACCCACTACTTTGTCTTTGGAGAATGCCAAAGGTGTAATATAAGGCGAAATGCTGAGCAAGCATTGCTTTTGTCTTCCTCCATATGTGTGTTCTGTCAATGGTCAATAAATTGACCAGACTGTGATTTGAGCACTCCGTCTATATTGTCTTCTACGCTGAGGCAACCCAGCCATCAACTGAGATATTGGAGAGTATCTAATAGCGTAATTAGGGCAATTAATTACCTTTTCATTAACAGAGAGTGCTCGGATCAATTGGAAAAATAAAAATAGAACAAGAACAACTGGCATAAATGCAATCCTGCCAATGGAAGTACAGCAATGAGCCACAAAAGGCACCACTCCCACGCCATGCGCATTGATTAATCGATAACACAATAAAGGAAATGAAAACAAACCAAATTTACGAGTGGGGCTAAGCTGTTCGCCTTGCTTGCTTGTTTGTTTTGACTCCTGCCCGTGCCATTGCTTCTATCTGCCCTTTATGTATCTTGTTGACAGGTATCCCGATGCTCGTCCGAAGGATCACCAAAATCATTATCAACAACAGCTGCACCATTAAATGCTCTGGCTCCCCTCAGTTTCACAGTCACAGCTTTTGATCCTTGTTTGTCTCAAAACCACCGCCATTTTTAATTCCCATTTTTATCATCGGAAAATACAAATTTCACTGCCAAATGCGGTTAACTAGAAGACAACAAACGGATTAACCCAAGAAGTAGGGGACGCAACATCTGGGCACGTTTCATGGCAACAACTACAACTACAACTACTACTACTACTACTACTAGTACAGCAGCTGGAGCAGCGACAACTCAACTCAAAATCCAAACTCAGCCCATCAAGCCGAAACGCCGCAAGTATCGTGAGACCATTATTTCCTCCTCTGCAACTGCGCCCTCAGCCGCCAGCACCAGCATCACCGCGACAGCAGCCATAGCTACTAGACCGACCGCCGCTGATTCTTTTCCGCACAATCCCACCCGAAAACTTGAGCCGCCTACAATAGTCTCGCCTGACAACTCCTGGTGCTGTGCTGCATCCAAACCCATTCCCTCTCCACCACCGCCGCCTCCACCACCACCACCACCACCACCACCATCTCAACAGAGAACCGTCCGTGCGCATAATAAGGAATCCGACCCGACAGTTATACCCGACTCACCTTCAACATTTAGGATTCGGTTCACTCCCGGCAGTTTATCGCCAGTCATGGATTTTACACACACCGGAATGCCTCCACCGATAGGGCACTCGTCAGACTCGGCATATCCTTCGAGTTTCAGCAAGTTTAACTCTGCTTTAACGGCGGGCCTTTTAAACCCGATGTCTCCTCCGCCCGACAAAAATCGATCCAGCCCGACGCTTTTCGAGATGATGGCTTGCGAGCCTGACGTCCACCCGAAAACCCAGATCCCAATTGCCCACAACATCCCCGTATCGTCTTCGCAGAAAGCGGCTCAACAACAACACCAACAACCGTTCGATACTCAGCAGCTTAAAATGCAAAGAATATCAGATCTTTTGGTGACTAGAAGTCCAGGTAACCAGTTCAACGAGTCAACATCAAGTGATATAAAACTGACTTTGAGTTCTAAAGATGGAATTAGTGTGTCAATGAACGTTCACAGACAGATTCTTGTGGCACATAGTAGATTCTTCGCTGTTAAGTTGTCAGACCGGTGGACAAAACAGCAACAGAAAGCAACTCTTCCATACATTGTGGAGATTGCAGATTGTGATAACGTTGAGGTTTATATTGAGACTTTGAGGTTGATGTATTGCAAGGATCTTAAAAGGAAGTTGATGAAAGAGGATGTTTCGAAAGTTCTTGGTATTTTGAAGGTATGATCTTTGATGTTCGTTTATTTAATAAGGGATGAAGTTATAAGTTATGTAGATTGTATAAAAGTTTATGTTTCCGAATATTTTTTGATTAAGTCATAAGTGCCAGGGATTTGTCTGAGTGCGTAGAAACTGTTTGTGGGGAAGGAAATTAAGGATTCTATATCAACTTAAAATCCCCACTTACCTGGTAAATTATAAGTAATCTTCATGTAATGGCTTATGCTTGAGATAAAAACCCACAAAAATGTACGATAATGTGCTCCGTATCTTTGCTTGATGACCATTTTTGCTGTAATCAAATGAAGGTTTGGGATGTAGAGGATTAAATTGTTTGGTTTTTGGGTGCTTTTCCTTTTCCTTTTAGGTTTCTGCAGCAATAGGGTTTGATGCGGGGGTTTTGTCTTGTTTGGAGTACTTAGAAGCTGCGCCATGGGCGGAGGACGAAGAGGAGAAAGTTGCTTCACTGTTATCGGAGCTCAGACTTGAAGGTGTTGGAGCTGGTGAAGTTTTGAAGAGGGTTTCAGTTGAAGTTACTAATGGAACAGAAGAGGTTGGTGACAATGAGGAAGTGCTTCTCAAGCTTTTGCATGTAGTTCTCGAAGGCAAAGACGAGAAGGCAAGGCGTGAGATGAAAGGATTGGTAGCAAAAATGCTACGTGAAAATTCATCTCAAAATGACCTTCGGAAGGAGTCATTGTACTCTGCATGTGATGGGTGTTTGCAGTTGCTTCATCACCATTTTCTCCAGGCAGCATCAGGGAATTTGCAGGATGTAGGTCAGATTGCACGGCAGGCGGATAACTTGCATTGGATTTTGGATATCTTGATTGATAGGCAAATTGCTGAGGATTTTTTAAAAACATGGGCTTCTCAATCTGAAATATCTGAGTTACATTCCAAGATTCCTGCAGTTCACAGGTACGAGGTTAGCAGAGTTACCACTAGACTGTTTGTTGGAATTGGAAAAGGACAGTTATTGGCTTCAAAGGATGTGCGGTGCTTGCTTTTACAGACTTGGTTGGAGCCTTTTTATCATGATTTTGGGTGGATGAGGAGGGCATCTAAAGGCCTTGACCGACACTTAATTGAGGATGGTCTTAGTAACACAATTCTCACTCTGCCTCTAGCTTGGCAACAGGAAATTTTGCTTGCTTGGTTCAATCGATTCTTAAACTCTGGTGAAGATTGCCCGAATATACAAAGAGGGTTTGAAGTTTGGTGGAGAAGAGCCTTCTGGAGACGTAATGGCGAGCCAGAAAGGCCACGGCAGTTAAGAATTACAACTGCAACCATTGAGAACTCGTAGAAGTTACAACTCACCATGAAACATATGATAATTCTCTAAGGGGTCTATTGCCTTCTTGTGATTGCTATAACTCTAATTTCACATTAATATTTTCTTGTTTTTATCTCCCTCCTTTCTAAACCAGGTCCTGAAATACTCAGGAGGGTTTGGGTTTCATGCAAGTGGATGATGTGTTTATTTGACTTATATAACCTGGTTCAGTCTGGAAGATGGCAACTTTCTCCAGTTGCAACTTCCATATGTTTGCTGAAGACAATCTCAATAGAAGTTCTTGTTTTGTTGAATTGGCACTTGAAAGAGAGGCTCTGATACTTCTACGTTGCTATTTTGGATTTAGTTTTTCTGTTAGGATGATACATTTCCTCTTATGATCAGCTTACACGGAGTCTTTTATACTTGAGAGTTGGAATGGGGCATTTGGGATAACCTGGACTGATGGTTGGTAGATGTCATGGATCTCTGATTAAATAACAATGAAAATGACTTGGATTCTGCCCATGTTAACACCAACATTTGGAGCTATCAGATGTGTATGTCAATTGTAATTACATGCTTTATTCTCTAAGTCTCACAAAATCTTGTTCAATCAAGAGGGCAGGTGAGTTGAAGCATTATCACAGTTACTATCATCGTTATTACTTGTTGCAGTAAAGACATTCCTTCAGTTTGGGCGGTCCTAGATCAATTCTCTTTGTTGAAGTACTACACAGGATGGATGACAACCTACTATCTGTTTATTGTTGTTCTATTCTCTCGAATGTTGTTATAAGTTTGATTTCTCACTCATCAGTTCTTCCTATTCTTAGCTCAGGCATAAATTATCAGATATTGATTTTCTTTTTTAGATTGCTACCTTTTGTAATCTATGGGGCTTGAATTAATGGACATGTGAAAATCATTTGCAAAATATTTCAAGTTCTCTTATGCAATTTCACATTAGCTGGCTAGCTACACCTGGGTTGTAGAAATTGATCAATTATTGTTCAGATTCTTTATTTTTCAGAAGAAAGTCATCTCATTTTGCTTTCATCTGTTGTCCTTGTCCAACTGGAAGATTCGTATGCTCTTGCTGTAATTTATGTTACATTCTTTTTATCCTAATTTGTTAACTATATTAAGATATGTTTGTAACCTTTATGCTTCTGTTCGGTTTTGAAAGCACTAGTTAAAATGTTAAGCAAACATTTACTTTTATGTAATATTCGTACTTATATTTCATAAATAGTGATTTCATTCTACAGCAGTCGTGGATTGAAAGCAAATTTTGTTCCTTCTTGCTAGTGGCGCTGTTTCAAAATATTTGGTTGCAAAGTGGGTTCTTTGATACAGAGGAGAGAAGAGAGGACTAGGTTCTCAGGTTTTTTTCCTTGTCAGAATAACTTCCGAACAGGTTCTCTTGTATGACAGGAATCGCATTCTTCTCTGGTACCCAAAGAATAACTTCTCCAGTGGTTTTCTAGCGAGAGCATGTTCTCAAGTTCTTTGCTTTTTTCTCAAGGATTTGGGATTTTAACTTTATACCAAACCATTAGCTGTTGGATTCTCGTTGCATTACAGTCATCAAGACTACTAAATATTTGCTTTGCTTTTAGTTTTATGAACTCAGACCCACGTATTTGTACTCTGGTATTATGGGATTCTGCAGATTTAATTAACAGGGGTTGATAGGCTTCTTAATAATATTAAAAACGAAAGGGTGAGTTGGGGAAAGCATCATGATCATTTCATAAGCTGAGAATCGAAAAAGGGGAATGGGACAAGTGCACGACGTGTTCGGTTTAGAAAACAAATGCCCAAGTGTTCTTGCCTGGACCAGTGAATAGATGTCTTTTTCGAACTTAATTGGGTGCCAAGATTACCCATCAAGTAAGTGGCAAAGCGACATCGTTATGTGGTCCACTGGTAGGTTTGAGTTGTATTACTAAATTAACAAAATAAAATTTTATTTAAAATAATTTTATTTTATTAATATAATTAATGTAATTAAATTATTTAATTAACTGTAATAAAAATATAATTTTTTTAATTTTTTTGTTAAATTTAATCTCCAAAAATTCCAATGCTAACATTAATTTTTTAAAAAAATTAATTTTATAAAACAATTATTTGCATAATTAATGCTTATTAGTGTGTCAAAATTCAAATAATAAGATTTTTAAATATAGTTGTAGGTGGGTGAAGGTAAATGATGTGTCTCTGTCTTAAGTGACCCAACGGTCATAATGGATTGTTGACTTTACTGATAAGCCAAAACGCAGAACGGCCGATGTTCGGGGGCAAAATCGGAACACAAAAGGAAAAACCGAGGGTAAGATATAAATACGCGGTGGAAGCAACGCAGAGAGCCAGCAGTGGAGTTGACGCACGGTACAAAGTCTTAGTAAGATTAGAAAGGACAAGGAGGATCGAATTTCCTTAAATCAAAGGAAAAGGATCCGAGTCATTCTTGTGTGAAAGGAAATTGCTCAGAAGGATCCAGATTTTAAAGTTATTAATTATTTGCTTTCTGGTGTATATTTGATTTCTTGCTCGAGAAACTACAAACGGAAACAACAAACCCTTTACTGTGTGAAAGAAAGGAGTGTTAGACGGTGTCTCTCATTGTGGTGGAAGACGACGGCGATGTTTTGGTGTCTATCAGCTGAGGAAGAGATCTATCTGATTATTGTTTGGTAGATTTGTTGTGCATCAGGTAAAACAAAACGCTGCGTCTCATTTTGGGATTTTGCTCTTTCTTTTAATTCTTTGTGTTTGGATTGACGGCGAGAATGCGTGGGCGACCACCGGTTGATTTGATTTGGGATTGAGATTGAGATTGATTGAAGAAGAGAAGACATCAGGGTTTGATATAATCGAAGACTGATTAGTGAATTTTCGAGGGTTTTTTTTTAAATTTTTCTTATTTTTGCTATAGTTCTGAGGGACGGTTTCTAGAGAACTGAAGAAGTTTTGATTGGTTTGCAAACACTGCTTTTGGCTTCATGGAGACTTTAAACATTTTGATTTGGTACTCGTTGAACACTCGCTTTAGATCTGTCTCTGTAGCAGACCCTTCTCTTGGGTTGTATTTGGTGAAGTTCTTTCTGCATTTTTTTAATCAAGTGTGTGATTGAATTGACGCAATGTAGGAATGATAGGATTTCAAGCTTTGATACAGAGTTGGCAAAATTACCTTCCAGTTCAGCATGTGATTGGATCACATTTGCTTGATTTGACATTTGGTTATGTTTTTGACGTGCCTTGCTGATTGCATAGGTTTTTATCCAATTATACTAAAACTAAAACTTAAACATAAGCATTGTGGGCTTTCGTTGATATATTGCAATCAAGTTGGTTTTTGAAATGATGAACGGTCAGGTTCTTCACATCAACATGTCAAGGGTGCTTTTTGGCTGTAGCCAAGTTTGGCTGCAAGTTGGGCCAAATTTTAATTGATTGAGCTTGTTTTTTTTTTAAAAAAAAAAAACTATTTACTAGGTTTTACTAGAAACCTTGTTCTATGTGTCACCTCAAGTGGTTAATTTGATTGATTATCTTCACTTGGCAACTTCTTTGTCGACTTGGCACTCTGGAATTATTGAAACTAACCGTGAGAACTGTTTCAAGCAAGGTTTTGCTCCAGTTGTTGCTTCCAGAAATGATGATGTATACCATCTTGTTTTGTGTTGTACTCTATTATGATTAATGGGGGGCATTGAGGGATCCTTATTATAATTAATTTGTGATATGATATGGTTCTCAAATGAAGATGTAGTTGCTTGATGTTTCTACGCTGTGTCCATGCTTATGTATTGTAAATATCCTGAACAACGTGATTTGTTGTTCTCATATCAACTTGCAGCTTCATATGCTTCTTGCACTGGTTTTCAGCTGATACACTTGAAATAAGCAGAAAACGAGCAACAACAGCATTCCGAAAGAACTGTGGGGCAAAACCGTTGTGTGGTGGAAAACCGTTGGGTGATGAAAGAGAGGCACCACGTGATAGGATGCTGAGCACGTTTAGTGTGGAACTTACCAACTTTATCAACTCTTGTTTGACTTGGAAGGGTCAAAAGGTAATAGGAGTTTATCAAGGCAAGCCAAGAAATCCGTTTCACGGAGCTTAAAAGGTTGTTGGGAGCTTTTCAATCAGAATTTGAAAACTACAGACATGCCAGTTTGTGAATCTGAGAAGGTTGATTTTAAAGTGTCTGCAATTTAGTTGTAGCTATAATTGTAATATGTGGAAGATGATATATTTTATGTTATGACTTGATCTATTGTCTCTTGTTTTATTTGCCAGCTTGGGGTAAATGTTCTTGGGTGCCGCTTCACTGACAAGGCAGAACATGTGCCAATTAAGAAGAGAAGATTTATGTATAGATCACCTTCTCCACCACCTAGAGCCCCATCACCACATTCGGAGAAGACTGATATGCTCTTGAAGATCAAACCTGGGGTAACTGATTGCACTGCTTCAGCAAATTATTTGGACCAGATTGTTGACAAAGAGTGTGATGTTGATGAGACAAACTTGGAGAAAGTTAAAGTACAAGTTGATGAGAACGAAGACTTCTCTGGTATTTCTATACTGGCAGCTGCTGCATGCAGTAAGGGTTTTGGAGGAGAAGATGGTCATGTTGAGAATGGTTCAGGAGTTGAAGAATCTTCTCCATGTGACAGCCCCTTTGAACGTTCAACTAATAATGAGTCATTGTCATTGTCAAAAAAAGTTCATAAAGATGGTCTTAGGTCTACTGAAATTTTAGTGGAAGGAACTGGTTCCAGTATTTCTGCTCTGCCTGCAGAAGACCCTGCTGCCTGCATGAGAATAGATAACTCACCTGCTAATGATCTATCACTTAAAAAGATTATGGAAGATACTTGTATGCAGGATCATCCAGTGGCTTCAAAGGATCTCTTAACTGGCAAGGATGAGGGAACAATTAGAGAACAGGGGTTGTCTGCACGAGACGATCGATTGCACTGGGATTTAAATAGAGCAATGGATTCATGGGATCATATTTCTGAATATCAAGTTGCAGCTTCTATATCCAATGTTGCAGATGACATTGCTGAAGATGTGGGTCATGTTAAGCATTGTGATAAAATGAGAAATTTTGAAGGTTATGAATTGCCCACTGATCTGAGTGATGGCAAAAGTAATGCTGTGAAGGGACTGCCACCTGTTGATTTTGGAGAACTGTCTCATGAAAGGAAACAATCAAACATTGAGGATCACAAACCATCTGTGTCTGCCATTTCCAAGAGGTCTAATTATGTGGAAGAAAACTTGATTTCTTCTGAGCTTGATGATGCTATGAAAGTGGATCAGTTAGAGGGAAAACAATCCTTGCATAGTCAAGAAAGAATCAGCACCAATGCTGGATCTGTCCTTGTTCTAGCTGATGATGCTAAGAGGCTTTCAGCCTCTATTAATGAGGATCAAAGTACTTCAGACCTTATTGTTCCCTTTGGCTGTGCAGTCGGCAATGACAACTTATCATTGCATGGGACTATCAGCATGTGCTCATCTGCAGATAACAAGGTACCCTCAAAATCACATAATTATAAGAGCAGCTGTGCTGCTCATGCAGACATGTTTATTCTTTCTAGTTCTCAGGTTGAGAAGCAAGAGGTTGCATGTCTGGCACCTTCATCTGATATCACCACTGATGGGCTTGTGGATGGTTTAAATGAAACTGTTGCTGATGTTAAGGAAATTCCTGGTTCACTTGATGGTACAAGTAACCCAATGGATATAGTTGCCTTGAAGGCAGGTCAGCCACTTAAGACTGGGTGTATTGACAATTTTACAGAGAATGATTCTTCTTTTGCACCTCAGAGTTCTGAGATACCTACCTCAGTTGCACCAGTTGAAGATCAACCTGCATTGGCTATGGCTTTGGAGGTGCAACATGGCAAAGCATCTGTGCATGGTTGTGCAGAAACAGATACTTTAGTGATTAAGGGAGAGGTACCTGCAACCAAGAGTATAGAAAGTGAAGAAATGTTGCAAGCTCCCTCTGTTCATAGTTCTCGAGGTCTCTGTAGAAGCAACGGCAGTGATCTTGTAAATAGTTCTGACAGGCTGACTTTAGAAGATCCTTTAGATGACTACTTTTCTGATGTTTCTCATGATCATGCCCATGTGAAATCAAGTGAGCTAGAGGTGGATTATGATTCTCAGTATGAAGATGGAGAAGTCAGGGAATCAATTGTTCATACTTGGGAAGAATATGACGGTGAAGACATGGAAGTTGAACAGGTTGACTATGGATCCGACAATGCTAATAATTTGAGTTGTGAAGGTGAAAAAACTATGAAACATACAAAAGAAACTAACTTTCAACCTTGCCTAAGTGCCTCATCTGGATCCGGTAAAGAAAGATCATTGAAAGGGAAGGAAGGAATGAATGAGGTTGATTCTGGTTATGAAGCAGGCCCTGGCAAGGTTACCAGAGATGATGTTGCTAGGGAAGTTGAAATAGAGAAACCAAGTCTATCAGTTGATTCAACCAAAATATCCAGGCAGAATCACAGAAAAGTTTCAGATTTGATGATTGGAGCGGGAGATGGCAGCAGGAGGAAGAACCTGACTGATGACAGCATTGATGTAATGGCCACTGAAGGTACTAAGATGAGGATGGTTGAATCAAGAGAGTTCAGAAGGAAGTTGCGGTCACATATTGAAGGAAGAGCTTTGCAGGGTGCATATTCTAGGAAGGGCAAAACTTTCAAGCAAGGAAGCAGGTACGATTTAGAAAATATTCTAAACTTGTTTTAGTTTTAAGTGAGCTTTGGTACTACTGTGCATTAGTTTTGATCATCTAATCTTTGCTAAATTCTTTTTGATTCTTGATGCAGCAGCGCTGATAACACTTATCCTAGGCATGAAAGGTTGTCTGGATATGTGGAATCTTTTGGTAGAGTAAGATATACTCAACATACTCATGAAGGAGGTAAGGAAGGTGATCACTGGGCCAACTCGGCAGACAGTCACAGGGGCCAAAAGCAGTATTGTTCTTCCCATTATCATGTTCCAGCATCTTTCCATCGACCAGCTCCTGAAAATGGTTCCATTGGCAGACAAAAGATGGATGCTTCATCACTGAGTGTCCATCAGCATCTTAGAAGTGGGTCGCCAGCTGATGATAGGGATGAGGCTTTTCGTTTGCGCTTGGGATTTAAACCATCTAGAGAGCTGAGTCCTGGTAGGCTTATGACTCTAGGCACAGGCAGGTCTCTAAGATATGGTCCTCGGCTACATGGGAGAGGACTTTGGGGAAGATACCATGGGCCCTCCCATGACGATTGCTCTGGAACTTCCTTGAATCATTCTCATCCTTATGCAAGGAAAGATAGAAGCTTTTCTTCCGGTGGAAGAAGAGGTGAAGACTCTGCACATAAATCCAACTCAAAATCTCCTCCAAGATCTAGAATTCGCTCTCCCAACTCTGGTAATCCAAGGTCAGTGCACCGAAGTAAATCCCCTAGTTTCAGATCAGAGACCAGAATGCAGAGAAGAAGATCACCTCATCAGCGATCTGGTTTTGTGCCTGATCATGTGGCAGGACTCAGGACGCGCAGAAATCATGGTTCACCACCGCATAATTGTAGATGGATTGGTGATTGGAAAGATGCCATGATCCATTTTAGGGAGCAAGCAAGATTTGGCTCACGGGGTGAAAGATTTGACTTCTTGGATTCTCGGAGAAACTACAGATCTGTGCATACTGCAAGATTATTGGAAATGGAAGGAGTTGGTAGAGGACGACTGAGGTGTGATGGAAGTGATGATAATAGGGAGAAACATAGTCATAGATTTGGGTTGGTCCCTCCTGCAAAGCGATATGGTATGGATGGGCCTGTGAAGCGATTACATAATAATGTTGAGGAAGGTTTTGTGAAGGGTCGAAATTCTCGTTACGGGGATGGTGCTGATTTTTATGGCAGAGAGAGTCCTAAGCAACTTGGTAGTGGCATTGAGAGGTTAACAGGAGATGGACCAAGAAGGTTTAGAGAAGAGAGAGGTCTGTACATTGATCAACTAGATGGAAAATATAATGCTAATACAAAATCCTCTGGTACGCGGGAAAGTGATGACGAGAAAGTTTCCATGAGAAGGCCTTCTTGACTCTGTACCTGGCGGCCCCTTTTTTGTTCCCTCCTATTGGGTGCATCTGCTGGTACACAGGATAATATGTTGAACCTGATTTAAGTTGTTTTCATTTACAGAAGGCAGGCATCTAAATCCTGCAGTTCTCATTACTGCCGCTTGATGGATTTGGATCTTTTGTTGTGTTTTTTTAAGAGTTACTGGTGAGATCAAGTGGTTAGTTCTTACTCCCCTTGATTAAAAATATACATTTTTTTTTGTGGCCAATTGGTGATGAAACCGCTTTGCTGGCCATTTGAAATATGATCAAATCAATGAAAAGTCAATTTATTTCTTTCCTAGTTTTGCCAAGGCAGTTTTATGTTTCTTGTTTATGTGCCTTTTTTTATGTCGTTTTGTGTTGGATTTTAAATATTACAGGTCTAGCTATTGTGCCCCCTTTCAAGTAATGCGGGCATTGAAGCTTTGTTGTTCATCCGTGGAAAAGGGTGTGGTCATGTAACCTTTAAGTTGCAAGTGTATTGCATCCGGACCCTGTCAAATAACCTGGTATTCATCTAATGATTCCCCTGTGTGCGTAGCTGACCTTCTGTATTATCTTCAATGGGTAACATGCAGAAAACAATTGACAAAATCGTTATGAACAGCAACTTGCGCTTAGTTTTCTCTACCATTCCCATCTTCTGCATTTTTGGTTGATTTTCTGAAATCATATTATGGATGGTAATAGCTGTGAAAAACATGTTCAATTTTCTGCTCTTTCTATGATTGTCAGAATGAATATTTGCTAGAGATTTGATGTATCATTCAAAGAGAAATAGAAAATTTGCCATAGCCATAAACATTACTTCTCAAAAATACTAATGAACCAATCGTATCTTTCAATTCTGTTTCTATCTGAGCTAACTCCCAGGAAGAGAGAGAATTTGGTGCAGACAGCCACCCTGTGCCTTCCCCTGAAACATGTATTTCAGACTGAGGCGGACACTTCAAAAATTATGATTGAAATTCAACTATACAGTATAATCATTCAAGTTTTTCTACATTTAGAGCAGCTGCATTGGACATTCCATCTTTATATTTCCTCTTGGAATTGTACACTGTACCATGCACTATGACTCTTACCTGTTGAGTACTTTCTGAGCTCGGGTCACGTTCTTTGTTTTGATCACCAGCTACTAACCTGAGTTGCCTCTGTTCCATGACTGATATATAGGTGAACAATAGATCTTCACTTTTTAAGTGTTTCATTTCTCGTGGTCGAAGTGTGTAAAGAAGGAATTCAGCAGTGGGCAATCATAATTTAGGTCTCCCAGTCTCTCGTATTTTTGCCTTGTTAGAAGAAAATAGACACCCAGGTTAGCTTCTGGGAATCTAAAATCAGCACATTAGAATTACAAGACATGGTTTTATGTTTTTTACCATTCTTGATCAATCAACATTTCATTTGTCAAATCAAACTCTCTTAGCTCTTCTTCAGTAGGATGCACTAATAAGCTGTACCTGTACATATTAAAGATATTAGACAGATGCAAGCATGTTGATCCTGGTTCTCGCAGAATTTAAAGAGTAAAAGACAGAAGATTTACCTTCCACCGTAAACTTTCTCCATTGCAATCATGCCTTCATTGCGCAAGTTATTCCCTTCAAATTGCTCGACTGTCCATTTGCACCACCTCATCAGAAACACAGCGTAAAGTGAGACCATGGGGAGACAGTCACTATGTTCATGTTCGGACTTCGTTGTCCCGATGGTTGAAAACGTCCATGATCAATGTTTGCTCTAAGTGTTTCCCTGAATCCTATTGCATTTCCAATTAGTACCAGTATTAAGAAAATTTGTTTGCTAAGCTTGAATGGTATCCGAATCTCTTACCAAAATCTTGCTCTCGAAGTCGAGGTTCTTTAGTCATGCCTGCAATTCTTGAGCGTTCAAATGCACAACCCAAGTGCTGCAAAGTTTCAAGAGTTCTTCTGTATGGTGACATATAGAAGTAAACCTGCCAGTCATCAGCTCCGTCTTTCTCAATCACTTCTCTTGTTCTTTTTCCACGTTCTTCAGCTTCTGCTTCGCCTTTCTCTGCAAGTGCAATCTTTGCATCAGCAACTCTTGTATAAGCACTCTCGTCAATATTCCCTTCACTTTGGGCCATGCATAACCAAGACTATCCGGCGAGGTGTCGGAGGAGGGACGTTATTTGGGTCCAAATGAAGATTTTATCCTGAAGAAGTAGGCTTTCGGCTAGAAAGTTTAATGGTTCAGTTATGTTCTCAGAACATTTAACTGGATTAACACCACTGGATTTTCGTCGGAGAAATTGTTGAGATGGTGCTGGCGTGAGGAAAATGGTGGCCATTGCGGGGAACCAAAAAGGATAAGAAACCGAGAATTGAAAAGAGAAAGAAATTGCTTATAGCTTGTGCCATCTTTGTTGTGTGGCATTAAACTGTTGAAAGCTCTAAGCATGCATATATTAGCACGCGTGGTTCATAAAATTTCAGCAAATTTCCTTTCATGTTGCTGAGAGGACAAAACACAAAGGATTTGTTCGAGCCATAGCAAATATTGACAGCCAACATTAAATTGCTGTTTCGCCATCTGAATTATATAGACGCGGTGGTGCATATTGGAAGAGGACACTTTCACCAATGTTCAGCGGCATTCTTAACTTTCACAACAGTCTTTCCAATCTAATCAAACCATCAATCCGAAAACTTGCCAATCGTTTCTCGGCAAAGATTTGTTATCCACAGCAACGCTCTCCATCCGTTCCCGCGAGGGAAGGACAGAATTTGAGAAGTATGCATTACATTTCCCTTGGTCACACTGCATGTTCCTGGGCCACACCTTGCATATCAAACACCCAAGCTCTTTCATGGAGACATTATTAACGTAAAATGGGTTAAGCCCAGCGGCCCATTCATACTATTCAGTGATAGAAAAATCTGAAACTCTCTTTGCTAGAAGACTTGAAATTGTCTTCCAGAGGTATTGAACAGTCGACAATATTGCATTGCTGGCTCTTTTAAAATCATAAGTTCCCAGGTGGAACCAAGACAATATCAACCTTTAAATTGTTAGTTGTCATTTATTGCTCTTATTGTGGAAAGAGCATAACAGAGTCCTCCAACTGAAGACTCCGTGAATTTAGTACACAATTCAGAATTAAGGATTTGCCCTACAACCCATGTTGACCTGGTCATCCATGAGTTGTTGTTGACAGAAGCTTTTCACTCGTTGCCAATGGCTCAAAGCAAAATCTCTAGCCCTGGCAACATGATTTTGTGGCACCTCAAACATAAAAGAGAAAGTGACTTTTCCACCAAATCAATTACCACCATGTAATGAAATTATTAAACTAATAACAAAATATATTTATTAATAAAAATTTTTAAAAAATCAAATAAATTTCACTTAAATAAAAGAATAAATAGTAAATTTTATTTTAATTTTTTAAAATTTTTATAATATTTAATATATATTTTTTAATCTCATTAATCATATAATTTTATTATATCAGCACAATTTCACTTAAAAATTTCTGCAATAGAAAATAATGAAGTTTTAAAAACACTTAATTAATCCCAATTAGCTGACTCTAAGGTCAACAACAACTGTCCTTAAGAAACATTTTAATCATAGTTAAAGCACCAAGGCTGCCTAAAGGGATGGTCATTGACCAGAATCAATCTCCATGGACATTAAGGAGTTAAATATCCAAGCAAATGCATCCCCATGTCCATAAGAATCTTCGGCATCTTTAACTAAGTCATGCTGATCCTTTGAGATTTTTTGAAACCAAGCTTTGAATTTCCACCTTCATTTCTTTTTCTTCTTCTAGAAAAAATTAACGTTTGGAATAAATTTTTTTAAAAGATGCCGTGTATCTTAAATTGAATTATAATTTTTTAATTTTTAAATAATATTATATATGATGTAACATTTATAAATTTATATCGAATTTTCATAATTTTTAAAATTATTTATATTTTAAATTATTATCACGAATTTTTATTTTTTTTAAAAAATATGACATGTAATGTGACATATTCAGTCAGATTATATATTTTTATTATTCTAAATATTATCTCACCGCCCATTTCATGAATTTATTATCTTGACAAATTTCTGTTGATTTGATTTGAACTCTTCCTAATAAAATACAAATTTATGATTGATTATTTTAATTAATTTTATAAGACTAATTACATCTCAAAATTTTTAATCATATAAATATTATTATTAATGAACACACAGCACATAATTTAAAATTAAAGAAAATTCAGTCTATTGGGATCAATACAAGAACAAGGAGTAGGTGCTGAGAGATTGTCATGACCAGCCTCTCTTTCAACTCTTTGCGGGTAATCCATAAAGAGAGAACCAACTAGGGTTAACAAAAAAAAAAAAAAAAAAGAAAAGAAGAAGAAGAGAATCAAACCTGAAAAGAATACTAGAAGTTACACAACAAAGAAGCTCTTTAGAAATTTACTGTAATTAATTCAGTAAGTGAATCAAATAGATATCTCGATACAAAGGGTTCATAAATAGGGTGTGAAAACTACCATGCATGAAAACCGATGGTAGTTTGTTTTACTTATTACCACTACACGCTTCCTCTCACCTTCACTTCTCTATACTTAAATACAAACAAAGCATTAGCTTTCAATAGATTTTGTCTCTTGTAGAAAAGGGTTTCTTTTATAATCGTCCAATGAAAATGGTAGCAAGGTTTATAAGAAACTTCTTGTGATTGCCAATGGAGGAGATTATAATATCAAGCAGACGTACAAACTTATTGACTTAGTCTTAAAGTTAATTAAAATCTGCTCAGCAATAATGTGTAAAGACAGAAATAAATCCGGTATGGGAAACAATGTTACATATTAACGACAGATATGAGTGAAGACAAGAAGCAAAAAAATTATATTTCTATGGTGTTTGTCATATGCATTGACTTTACTCCTGTCGGTGACTCATCTTTCGTGTTAGTGAAGGTGAAGAATCGGACAGATTCCAAATTGGTTTAGAATAGTTCTTGCAATTAATTACAATTCCAGTATAATAACTATTAATAGAAATTCGGTGATGGAAAGATCTGTGATATGTAAGGGAAGGGAGGATGGCTCCATTTCTTGTTGGTGAGCGTAATGTTTTCATACAAGTCAAGTTGCTTATTGACTTGTTTGTTCAGTTGGACCCTCTTGCTTTTGATGACGAAGATGAACCACACCCTATTGCGCACGTCCACTATCATACTTGGTCCACCAATCCTAAGTTCACACTGGTTGAAGTTTATGTTTCTCCAAGACTCCCAAAGGCTACCTACACTGAAAGAGTGTAGTATTGTATAACTTTGAAACTAAAATTCAACAGTGACAGCCACTGTAAAATTAATGTCCTTTTCACTAACTACTATATTAATAGTAGTGTCCACACTTCATATCTTAGAGCTAACTTCCAGTGCAACTTAATTTAAGAAAGATTGAGATATGCCATGGTCCTAGGTATTGAAACCTTCTACGCGGGCACTACTGACCTTGTAATCATTATTAATAATTAAATTAATGTCATATACCATCAGGTAATAACAAGATAATGATTCACAAATAACCCACTCAGAATGAATCAAAGGAGTGACAAGGAATTTCTTATTACATGTTAAAACAGAAAAGAAAGATAATTAACATGAAGGCAAAATAAAATAGAATAAAATAACAACTCGGACCACACAGAAATGGCCAAACTTGCATCTCTAAATTTCCTATGAGCCCCACATGCCGAAGACAGTTGCTTGGTATGGTTTCAAAGGCCACTAGCTAAGCTTATTTATAAGGATTAAAATCTTTCGACATGCATGCGCACTCACTAGTACTACTGCGCTACTGCTTTCACATGTACGTGTCCAGCACTTTGGTTTTAATTTCCTTCAGGTAGCTTTCTTACTTTTTGTTTCTTGCTTAGTTGCTGGCCCTATTTTTGTTCCCTGTATTACTTTCCCCACTGCAAAGCCAAAAAGCTAGCCACCATTAGAATTCTAGAATTTCTGCAACGTGGTATATGATGGTGTCCGGTTTATTTATTGTATGAGACATCAGCTAAGAATATGGAATATTGATGAATATTAGTTTTCTTAGACATTCGGTCGCAGATAATCTCAAGATAATGTTATGACAAACCGAAGTCTGCCAAGGAATTAAGACTCAATGAAAATGATAGTATGGAGAGATGCCGTTTGTCCTAATAATCTTGCATACAAAATACAAAAATAATGACTCAGATCAAATCTATTAGAACAAAGAGACATAGATGCCATGCCATTCTAATGTTTTCGCACTTCCTCCCATTTATCTTAAACATATTCTTAAATTAACCGAAGGATAAAATCCAGACAAAAGCTTACAATCATGTACGTAATATAGGAATCAGACAATTCTACCATGATTCTTTCGAACTATCCACATACACACACACACACACACACACACACACACTCAGTTTTATCTTCTGTTGATATCTTATTGTTTTCTCAAAGGAAAATAATGGAAATAGCAAACCAAGTTGTTATTCCAATTTTATGGTCCTCATTGCATGAGCAAATTTGCTACTTAACACTTCAAATTTCCATATTTGATGAGAGGTGATGACTTTATTTCCATTGAAATATATACCATATCATAGGTCTGCGCTACTTTTTATTGGTTAGTGCATATGCCAATATAAAAAGTAAAACTGGGGTTTGCAAGTGATCGACATAAGGAGACTGATGTTGATTAATATTGTAAATTAATGTCATTTTCATTTTTCTTTTACCACCATAGTTAAACTTTGTGGGTATCCCCATATTTATTTGACTCTCTATTTTTGGCTCTCCCACTTGAACATGTACGAAGCTTTTATAAATGGGTTGATTAATAAAATGCAGAGCAAACTACTAAGGTTAAGGTAACGCTTTTTTGGGTGTTTGATCGAGATCATGATCAAATCTCTTCTTTCACTTTCAGTTACATGTTTAAAGAAGAAACCAAACAAGTTCTTTTTTGTCTCTTAACTGCCCTCATGGTTATTTGTATACTTGGTGGTTGTCTATAAACAAATTGATCACGATCGTTGCTTTGATGGGTGACTTTCTTTTGATCTGTACAATAATAACGCATCAACCAGATCTTGACTGCCCATTCAACAACAGAAATGGGTTGAAGACTTTGATGTTCCTTTTTAACGGCCATAAAAACCAAAAGGTTCATATTTAACTCGTATATATTTGGAACTATATAACTTTTCATAACAATCTGGCCCACCTTCAGGAAAATTTTCCATTTGGGTTGTCTTTATGTTGTATAATTATACATAATGTTGCACGCTCTCTTGCCAAGTTGCTATCTGTCCCCCCAAATAACTTTAGATTAAAGGAGAATCGAATACCTATTAAAATCACCGATAAAAGCATGGAAAATTCATACTCCTAGCACACAGGTTTTGCCTCCTGGACCAATCATCAAAACCCTAATTTTCTAGGGTTTACGTAGTATTACCTCCCATTTCACGTGTAAATATAAATATAACATATACATGAAAGAAAACCAAAGGGGTCACTCTAGTTGTTGTCCTATGTCCAGCTTTAATTTATTGAGTTCATTCGAAGACAAGAGGTTTTGTCTTGGATTGGATGGTTGGAATACAGACTACATTATATCTTCAGAATTAATTAATATATATGGTACATTAAAAAAAAAAATGTGTCAAAGAGCTAGCCGCAGAGGTTTCCGAGCTAATACCTCCCAAATGCAGGAACTGGTCATGTCGGCTACTTAATGAATCCGATTCCGTAAATTTGGAAACAGTATGAAACAACCCTAAAGAGTAAAGACCATCTGTATCAAAGATCCTTGACAAGTAATACAATAGTACCTCTATTTTGCTTCTGGGTTGTTTGAATTCTGTGTTAATTCCGTGCCGTTTGAAATGATTCCGCTGATCTTGTTCTATTTGTTCTTCGTTTAATTTCGTTTGGGTCCAACATAACAAAGACAGCTCCATTATCCAATCAGCACCGTACCGTCCATAGTACACACTGCACCTTCAACGAAAGACCCTACATGATGAAACCACTCGATCTTCATATATACATACACCTATGTCAACGTAGGGTTTGAAATTCAATAAAACTACAATGACTCTTACTTGTTATATTCTTGATCCCAATGGTCAATGATCTGCTGATGAAATCACCATCATAAAAGCAGCATAAATAGCCTAGCTAGGTTTACTCATGCAGATACAGTGCCCAGTTTATGCCCTAATAATACAGCCGGCTCTTAGCTTGGTCCCCGACAACGCAAAAAATGCTCATGGACCATGCTACAAGAATTAACCCATATAGTTTCAAGTTTCAAGGCAATCTCAAAACTGTACAGTACTGGAGCCATGGATCACTCCGAATTCACCAGAAGATCCTTTTTACACCCACAGATTACTCTTCCCCCCGTCTTTTCTGGGTTCTAATTCACCTTGAAAACAACCCATCGTCAAAAAAAGCTGTTTCCGTACATCTTGCTTTCTTTTGGTTCAGATATGCATGAATTTTACAGGCATATATAACATCCGATGAAAGTTACGTGAGGAGATGAACCATACTGTTCAAGTCACTCAAACTGGGAGTTGTACTGTTCTGTTATAAGATGCGCAAGGGGTGCGTAGTGTACAGTGATAAATACCATTTTTTTAAGGAAAAAAAGTACAAGGCGATACAGCACAAAATTGACGACGTCGGCGGGTGAAAGAAGAGAAAATTGGCAGGCGGCGTAGAAAGCTTCGTTACAGGACCACCTGCTTTTAACGGACAAAAATTTAAAGCTGTATTGGGAACTGCCAATGCCCACTCTCATGTTTACTTCTTGCAATTCACGTATATTTTTTAGTTAAGCAAATTATTTTCGTAATTTAATTAATAGGAAAAACGTGTGTGGATGGTCTTTATTGATAATTACATTTTAAATAATTACTTGAAAATTTTATATTTATGGGTCCAT